>JAPMUY010010584.1:72500-120000 GCA_026901105.3 Galaxias olidus
ACACAGACACACACACACACACACACACACTTACAGTAACTACACTTGCACATTCACACCTGCACACACTAACACACACACACACACAAAGCGGCCCATTTTCGTTGAGGTGGAGGCTGCAGGCTGCCTCCCGCCCACACACCTACAGCGATAAAATGTGCCGGATTTCTGTTAAAGGAAACGTTACAGGGAAAAATTATAGTGCACTAGCGTTCCATAACACAGGTCATACACTGCACAAAACACTGCAGCTCACACACAACACACACATTTCTACGAATGTAAACTCCCCGTTTCACTCACCACACAATCAATTGCAAATAACAAGGAAGTGCTTCAGACAAGGCTGGCTGCTATTTTCATTAGAAAGTATGGCTGCAATCAGGCACGCCCTCGCCAGGTTGTCTCAACCTTGCAATCCTCTGCTGCAGTTTAACAAAGATGAATCAAGGACGTGGCAATCGTAGGGCCACTTGTGCCAGGGACAGGACAGTGGGTCTGATACCATTGCTGTTCTATTGGCCATCATTTTATATCTGCACGAATACACGCTGCAAGGCCAGCTTTATGCATCCCCATTTAGAAAGAGACAGCATGAGTTGTCATGGTAATATTGAAGCGGGTGCACATACACACACACACACACACACACACACACACACACACACACACACACACACACACACACACAGACACACATACACACACATCAGTGGAAGATTGCAGGATGCCTCCGCTCACACATGACACCGCTTTTCAAAACACAACCGCCATGTGCATCAGGTGGCTATATCTCTCTCTCTGTGTGTGTGTGTGTGTGTGTGCGTGTCAATGTCTACTGCATGTGACAGTGGGCACCCACCTGCTCACGTGCGCATGTATTGACTAAGTGACAGTTTGTGTGTGCGTGTGTGTGATGGTGAACGCCAGTCTTACTGTGACGGTGGGGATAGCGGTGACCAGCGAGTAGACCAGTACCGGCGGAGCCTTGCTGTCGTCCTCCGGTCCGGGGAAAGGCTTGGAGAACGCCTTGTCGAAGCAGAAGAACCCCTGGATGTGAACGGGGAACGTGTCGGTGTACTCAAAGTAGTACGCCAGCAGAACCGTCCCAGCCATGATCACCAGCTGGAAATAGAACATAGTGCGAGATTCAGGTAGTGTGTGGGTGCATGCGAATTAGAAGAAAGGAACCCTAAAAATTAAATGTGTATATATCTACATAAAGTGGGAAAGAAAGAGAGTGAGAGCAGAATTCCTTCAGAGCACAGTGACGGATGTTTCCTGAGTGTGTAAAATGAGTCAAGTGTGCGTGGCGAGAGATAGTGAGAGAGAGAGAGAGAGAGAGAGAGAGAGAGAGAGAGAGAGAGAGAGAGAGAGAGAGAGAGAGAGAGAGAGAGAGAGAGAGAGAGAGAGAGAGAGAAAGAGAGAGAGAGAAAGACCCTCAGCAGTGTCAGTTTCCTCAGGGGGAAGGGTTCTGAGAAACAAACGGAGAATGATCAAAGATGCTGCTGTACTGTAAGAAGGGAAAAAAGGAAATGAGAAGACAAGGAGAGAGAGGAAAGGGAAAAAGAAAGAGGGAGAAAAATAAACAGACAGATGGAGAGAGAGAGAGAGAGACAGAGAGAGAGAGAGAGAGAGAGAGAGAGAGAGAGAGAGAGAGAGAGAGGAGAGGAGGAGATCACAAGAGCAGGCACGGAGGAGAGGGAGGGGGAGAGGGGGATGGTTTGAGGGGGTGTGCAAAAAAGTTGTAATGTGTTTGTGTGTGTGTGTGTGTGTGTGTGTGTGTGTTTGTTCTTGTGTGTGGGTTTCTGGGTGCGCATGTCGTCTCTGTCAGCTGCTCTGAAACAATGTACGCGAGGCAGTGTGCACTAGACTATGGATTAATGCACAAACCAATGGGCAGACCCCGGCAAGAAGCAGGCATGCATGATGCAGAAAATCTGAATTTCCAGGTGCTAGTAAGCAATGGAGATATCAAACTATATTTAAGTGCGTGAAAATGGGTGCACGTATTCCTATAAGGACAACAAACTTTACTTGAGTATGGGCTACAAGGAATGGCCAGCAGTCCTCCTATCCAGTGGACTGTGGGTCCCTAGGGGCTGAGATGAAGCTGGAGGAAGGACAGACTCAGTTCCCTCCTCACAGCCCTGAGGGCACCTGGCAGCCAGTGCAAAGTCATTTGGGACTAGGACACACACACACACACACACACACACACACATACACAGCCTTGCACACTGGGTGTTCATTGTCAAAGCCTGTATTTTATGAAAACCCCCAGTTTATTTATAGACCCCCAACATCATTCAAATCTTTTCTTCTAAAGCTTGGTTTTGTTTGTTTCCTGCTACACGTTATGCACGTTGCGTTAGTATGCTGCTCTTCTTGCTCGTATAGAGTGCCCGAGGGAGTTTGGGGAAAAGAAAGCAAGAGGGGGTGGGTGTGTTGAAGTATTCTAGGGAGGTCTAGGAACAGGATAAAAGTTTAAATAAATATATGAGGATGCTCATAAAAACATACCCTGTGAGAATCTGCATTGCCAGCTTAAATCATTCATGCACAAAGAAAAAAAGGCTCTTTTGACGAGAGCGTGTCACAAACAGTCATAAAATCTATTTCTATTTGCTGAGGTAGTAAAAAAATGGCTTCGCTACGCTCCGGATAGGGAAGGAGGAACTGGACGCCATCTCCCTGCAAAATAATAAACTTTTTGATTTCATACACTATCATTGTTGTATTTATTTTTTAGATAGTGTTATGTTTTGATTAAATATTTTAGAAATGTAATACAAATTAAGTAGGCAACTACATAATATAGAAATAAAGATTTTGAGATGTTAAAAGCCTATATCGGTCAATTTAGTGTCCACGTAATTTATTGCTTACCCATTTATAAATAAATAAAAAATGTCCATCAAATACGTTGATTTCCTTTGTCTTGACTAACATTGAATCAATGCAATTTCAATGCATTGATACAACGTTAATTCGATGAGCAAACCGATGCGGAATCAATGTCAGAGATCAACTTATAATCAACGCTTGGTCCGACGTTTATTCAATGTAGTTTCAATGTTTAATTGTTATCTGGGACTTGACTGCCAACTCACATTAGCACAATACCGTGCCATTTTAATTTTCGCCAAAAGTGATAAAAACATACAAATACTGTGACACTAGACGGGAAAGTCTCACACCTCCATGGCTGACCCATTCCACTCATAGAAGCCCTCCTCGCTTTAGATCAGGACCTGCGCAGTATGTCTCGCAGCAAGCAAAATTACGATTCCAATGCAATCATTTGTGGAGCGCCAAGGAATATAAATAAAACATGGCCACAATGTAGGCGTTACTGTGAGAGAGAAAGAGGGGCAAACGAACGAGAAAATAAGGATTGTTGTTCAGTACAGCTCAAGCCTCTGGGGACGAAACACGGTGCGTGCTTGTGCATAAGTGTGCGCATTAGCGCTGGCTGCCCGGCCTAGACTCTGTAGAACAACAGATGGCACAAAAGTCAACGGTAAAGTCAAGTGTGTGTACGGGGCGAGAAAGTGAGGACACAGGTGTTAAAATGACAGCATTCTGTGAAACAGAGGCCACCACGGGCCGGGGAAGTGGTGGCATACAGGCAGACATGAAAGAGCATGAAATGTGCAACCGTGTAAAAAACAGACTGTCTATTCATAGGCCATAAATAAGCGACGTCGTCATGCGTCTTATCGTTATGAAATTGATCATTCACGCCAAAAGACATGGAACAGCTCACGATAAAGCTACAGTGAACATCCGTTTGACTGGTGTGGCTTTCTTTTTGCTTCAGATCGCTGGTTGCTTCTTCTCGTTTTGCTATAGTTCCTTGATTCCCAGATGAGGTGGCAGCTACTTTTTTCCCACATCACCAGCATCGGTGAGTGTCGCATGGCTTAGCAGAGCCTTAGCCGTGTCCAAGTGGAGCCCTCAGTGTGGCGCTCCTACCCCGGCACCTATAAGGACCACAGTGGGACTCACAGAGCTGTCTATGGACATCCTTGGGCTATGGAGCACACAGTCCAACACACACACACACACACACACACACACACATACACATTCATACAGCAGACATCAGAACAGACGCTCACTCATACAAACTCTAGCTGAGCGGATTCTGTATGCACATGCCTACACACTTAACATGCAGACACACACATAAAAATACATCTAAGTACATAAACAAATGCACATATTAAATGGGATCAAACATTCACTTCACGTGTCTGGACTTGTGATGGGTGAACAAACAGTTTACTGAGACGTGGACTTGTGTGTGACGAAAAGAGCGAAGTAGTGACGGGTGGGATGAGAGGGACTGTGGGGCCACCTAGTGCTGCGTGAGTGCATTACATCAAGAGTGACGCTGGGCAGATGAAAGGTGACTGATAGGAGTGAATGGACGGACCAGGAGAGATTCAACACGAGAGGGATTGGGACAGAGTGGGAAGAGGAGGAGGATAAATAAACAAATAGACACAGCATTTGAGGAGACTCCGGGACAGGGCAGGGTGTTTTGCAGAGGGAAACGAACCGGGGGAACGGGATGGAAAGAGACGGAGATGAAGATGTTGATGTGTCGGATCACTGTCGTATGTTCTGTTTGTCGCGTCGTTACCCTTGTTGTTGTGCGTTGGCAATGGGAATGTCACTCTCGCCGTAATAAAGCTCCTTTGAATTGGAATTTAATTGACAAAGACGGAAGGGCAAGGGGGGAGGCAGTGCAACTAAGTGATGATATTTGAAAGTCAGACAGAGAGAGAGAGAGAGAGAGACAGAGAGAGAGAGAGAGAGAGAGAGAGAGAGAGAGAGACAGAAAGAGAGAGGGAGCGAGAGAGAGAGGGGCTGAGGGAGTAGAAGAGGATCAAAGCGTGCATACATCTATTGGCGCCCACATACTCCGCTCAGTTCTCTTCCTCTCTAATGTCTCTCATTACTGACTGTGTGTGTGTGTTTTTTTTCTCCTATGATTCTTTCCTAATCCTTTGTTTTTCCGTTCCCCGGTCTGCAATCTGGACGACTGCTTTGTCAAATCCATCTTCATCCTTCATCACACTTGCCTTCTAGTCCTTTTCCTCTGTCTCTTCTGATGACCCATCTGTACATTCTTGCATCTTTGTTTTTTTCCCCTCTCTCTTTCTCTCTCTCTCTCTCTCTCTCTGTCTTTTTCTTCTCGTCTTTCCCTTGACAGAGAGAAATAGCAGGTGCAATTTGCACATAGCTAAATCTATGAAAGCACTCAATTAAACGTGATTATTTTCATGGAACTGCAAGTGTTGTCAGTAACCCACGCAGGGCAACTCCACCAGAGGAACGGCCAAGAAAATCTCTAACTATTTTGGTCACACGTGTTTTCATCCCAATCAAAATGTGACAACAACGTGTCCTGGAATCAGACCTTTGCAGGCATCCTATCATCCGTGTGAGACCAATAATCGCATTACCAAGCCAGGACTGATTCAAAATGGTGTAATACAATGAAACTGGGTATTGCCACGGCTCCTGAGCCTCTGAGGGTCTCTTCCTGTGAAAATAGGTGGGAGCTCGCTAACAAGTGTTTCCAGTGGCACGGTACAAACCCCGATGTGCCAGGTGCTATTCATAGCAGCGTGGAGATAATGAAGGGAGCCTTTGGTGACGATCCTGTGTGAGTGTGAATCCTGCTGTTTCTCTGTCTCTTTCACTCACTCTCTCACTCTCTATCTATTGTTTGTCTCTCTCACACTCACGCACACACACTCACGCACACACACAAATGAAGACGTGCGCAGGGTGTGTGTGTGTGTGTGAGGGTGTGGTTGGGAGGCACGCACGGCGCAAATGCCGGAGCGTCTGTACGGTTGGATTGCAGCCCTTGTACCGCCAGCACTTCGCACTCTCATCACAAATGAATCCACGATCAAAATGAACACAACAGCCCCTAGACGTACCGTTTTTAACTAGATGCTTATGAATGAGTAACCATCCCCATCCGCTATCGTCGCCGCGGCCTGTTTGAAAGCGTTCAGTAGTCTGAAAACTCAACTGCGTTACAAACCTTTTCCCAGCCTGTCGCCGCCAGCGAAGTCAGTCTGCTATCTGTTCCTTTAAAACCACAGCTTTTTTTTTTTTTAGGCGGGCTCTTTGTAGGACAGGCTTTCTGTTAGCCCTGTGATCAGACAATCTGTATGTTCCACAGCAAAGCCAACGCCAGGGTACGCCACAGTGCGGGCAGGCCCGTCTGTCCCAGCCTCGGATGGGCTTATCCCACAAATTAAGTTTCTCGGCGTTTCCCCGTCGGGGACGACGATAACCCAGGTTCTCACACTATTTCCGAAATGAGACGTGGAAAGATGACCACCAGGGAGAGAAAGAGAGGCAGATAGAGAGAGCGGATGAGACGGCTGAGAAAAGGGAGAACGCTGTCTAAGAAAGGAACATTGTGTGTGTGTGTGTGTGTGTGTGTGTGTGTGTGTGTGTGTGTGTGTGTGTGTGTGCGCGCGCGTGCGTGCATGCGTGCGTGCGTGTGTGTGAGAGAGAGAGAGAGAGAGAGAGGGGAAGAACACAGAGGAGTGAGGACAGAGTGAGAGAACGGAAAGGGGACCGTGGGAAGTCAAGGAGACAGGTGAAGAAACAGCAGGGTAGAGACACGGTCCAAAGAGGAGAGCAGAGGGAACCCAAGGACAAGACTAAGCACTTGTTTGAAAAGAAACAGGGATAACGAGATGGTAATGTAACAACAAAGGCCTGGTTGCCCTTAGGGGGAGCTCTGCCACAGCCGACCACTCTGCAAGAGCACAGCCAAGGAGAGGAGAGGAGAGGAGAGGAGCGTAGGAGAGAACGACGGAGAGTAAGCGGGGAGGGGGGGGGGGGGGGGGGTTGTAGAGAAGGGCGGAGAGGAGAGGAGAGGAGGTGGAGAGATACGAAGAGGCTCTCGAGGAGAGGAGGGGACGCGGCATGGCGAAGTGTTGGGTGGCTGGAAAGAGAAGAGGTCCAGGGGGAGGGGGGGGGGGGGGCAGAGGGTTTCAGATAATGATACTGGCAATAATTGTACTGGGGGTAAGTTACCCAGTACCCAGTAGAGAGTACCCAGTACCCAGTAGAGAGAGAGAGAGAGAGAGAGGGAGGGAGAGGAGGGGAGACAGGGGGGGGGGGTCCATGCTCTCTAAAGTATTCACTGACAAGGCAGTGCACAAGCTACTATCAAAGACACCACACTGTGAAGAGGCACCGCCCCCCCCCCCAACCCCACCCCCACCCCCCCCCCCCCCCCACCCCACCCCACACACACACAAACACACACAAATACACGCGGAGAGAGATGCGGGAAATAATTTGTCAATGCAAAACACAGCACCAGCAAATAAAGGAAGGCTTCCAGCGGATGTGGAGAAAGGACCTGTGTTTAACAATGTACGAGAGCTGGAAACAAGAGAGGGACTGCGGGAGTGAGCTTCAATGTAAATTCTATCACAGGTGTATTGGGACTGGCAGCATATGGTGTTTACAATACAGAACAAGAGAGAAAGAGGGAGAGAGAGAGAGAGAGAGAGAGAGAGAGAGAGAAAGACAGACAGAGAGAAAGAGAGAGAGACACAGAGAGAGACAGAGAGAGAGCCTTTGTTTACTACTGTTTCTGTGACTGCAGCGTTACTAAAATAGATTCTAGTCCATTCCAGCCCTCTTTATAGTAACCTGTAGAGTAACTATATGGCTCAGCAAGTAGTCCAGCCAACAGCAAATGTTCATTGCTGCATTATAATGACTTACTGAAGACTTTGAAAGCACAGACATCCATTGAAACAGACTCTAGGTTTTTAGGATATACTGTATAAAGACCATTACACGCTTAAGTATGTAGTCAGCCAACAGCAAATGTTCATTGCTGCATAGTTAAGACTTGAAAGCACATACATCCCTTGAAGTTTTTTTAGGATATCCACAGACTATCAAATGCTAAAGCATGTAGCTAACCTCTCAATCAAACCCCGAAAGCTGTCACGAGAAACGCTGAGTGAAGGGACCGGCGTGCTCCACAGGCGTGGCGGATGGATGTACAGGCCTGTGTTCGCACATTGGCAACGGAGCGGGCTAATTGGGTTGCTGCCGTTAATTAGGCCGATTAATTAGGAAACACATCTGAGGGCATGAGCAATCCGCTGCGCCATTTAGGGATTAGAGTGAGCCTACAGGGGGCGATATGAAGAGGGGACAGGACAGGAGAGGAGAGGAGAGGAGAGGAGAGGAGAGGAGAGGAGAGGAGAGGAGGGGAGGAGAGTAGAGGAGAGGAGAGGAGAGGAGGGGACAGGAGAGGAGGGGACAGGAGAGGAGAGCAGAGGAGAGGAGAGGAGAGGAGAGGAGAGGAGGGGACAGGAGAGGAGGGGACAGGAGGGCACAGGAGAGGAGAGCAGAAGAGAGGAGAGGAGAGGAGAGGAGCACAAGGATGTCGCTCTGTCGACCTTTTTGACTTTTGTCGGCACTCTGAACGTACAATCCTTTGATTAATAACAAAGCTTGTCATCAGCCTGTTCGTTTGCGCAGGTGATTTTTCCGGTCAGCCACTCGAGTGAGAACAGAGAGATTTATCATGACCCATCACTCCTCATCTCCACTCAGAAGCACGTTATTCAGAAAACAACTGAAAAAGCTCAGTCTGAAAAGGGTTTCCGTCATGACGGTTCAGTTCAGAGTGGGGAGTGATGACGAGACCGGAGAGGGCCTTCCTGAAACGTGAGACCCTTGATTAGAACCTATCACACGGTGCGCCACTCACCCTGGGGGGCGGGTCCGTCCACTCACCTCCACAAACAGGAAGCAAGGCACTAGGTAGGTGCTGGTCCTCTGAAGGGCCCGGTCGTCTGGAGGCATGTTTCTCATAGCTCCTCGCTGTGCTGGTAGTAGCTGGGACACCTGTCGAGTCAACCACACACTCTTTAAGGAGGAGACAGCAACGACGGTACATCTAATACAGCCTAGAGGGAGGCAGATTAGTGCCAATAAATCACCACAGAGAGACTGCTTTAATTCACCGGGAGTCTGCTGCCTTCCACTCGGATGTTACGAGAACAATATCTACGGCTATATAAGCACAGTTGATCCTCATTTCTTCTCAGTAACGAATCAGTACATCCTTACTCCAAGACACAGAACACAAAGGTGTTCACAACATGAGTGCTGTCACACGCACCAAACGTCAAGACAGCCGTATGTAAGCAGATGTCATCATCCATGCACACGCAAACACGTGCACACTCACACAAACAGGTATGCAAATGAGACGACAGCAGAGCAATGATCAGAAACAAAAGCATGACACAGAGAGCGACACAAAGAGAGACAAAATCATGACGCAGGCACTTGGAAGCGCTCCAGAAGCAAAGTTGGGAACGCAGGCAGAGTCGGCATGGGAATAATATAGGGCCAACAGGAAATATATGAATCCAAATCCCACCCCATTCCCAAACTGCAGTCAACTGGAGTAGTCTTTTGCATTTGCCAAAGACGACAAGCATGCAAAAAACTGATGATGCCTAAAAGGTTGACCCAAACTATGGGCACCTCCCACGCTAAATATGGTCTAGTGCTTTCAGGACTTACTGTAAAGTGATTTGATTCTCAAGCTGCAAAAGGAGATTCGGGTTCAAGTGGAGGTTCTCTTTGATTCAAACCGAAAGTGTCAATTTAGTTGAGGCCATGATGTCAAACACGCTTTCATGGCGAATAAAAAAAAGAATGCTTGAGAAAGGCCCTTCTTGAGTTTTGTTCCGGAGACGGATTATTTGGTGCATGATCAGTGTCTCACTCCATCACAACAATTATCTTGAAAACATGATGGCTGAGAGGAATATGTTCCAGTCTAATCGAACTTCACCAGACCAATGACCACGAGAAGGGGACAAGCGAACAACCAGAAAGATCCATATCCTAAACTTCTGATGCCTCATGGGAAATACACTTTCCAAATTTACGAATGCACTTTCATAACAACTTAGTTTAAGTTCCCTAATAGAGGGATACCATGCCCATCCCAAATGGATATACACACTCCTTTGTAAAAAAAGAAAATTGCCTTCTGAAATACCCATTGGTCTCCAAGCTGATACTGAAAGAGTTGGTTGACCAGGGTCCTATGAGAGATTACATCATCTGTGTTTAAATGTATTAATCATTCATTGGTTCATATACTCGCCTTCACCACTCACTTCACTGGTATCTGTCTCTGTGGGGCCAGTAAGACACTCCACAGACAGTGGAACAATAAGTACACACACACACTCACACAAACACACAATCGCACGCACATACATCCTGTATACAGTATATGTGTATATATATATATATATATATATATATTTACAAATGGATATGAACAAACCCACAAACCCTGCCATCGCTCTGAGACGAATGAGCGAGCATTCATTCCGACATATTGTTGGGCTTGACAGGAGGTTGGTGTGTCGGATGCTCTGTCGTGGTGCTGTCTATACAGCTCTTCATCATCTACATCCTAAAGCCGTAGCCTTCTAGTAGCGGCGAGACGAGCCCACAGAAGCGCTTCGTACACCCGGTCTGCATGCCACCACCTCAGACTGCCAAGTGTCATTTCCTCCGCTTTTATGAGTGTATTCGTTTGTGCAGACACTAATTGTTGGTGCCCAAGTGCAAGAACTGTTGCATGTAGGAAAAGAGAGAAGTGTGTGTGAGTATGTGAGTGTGTGTGTGTGTGTGTCAGTGTGTGTGAGAGCACCCCATTGAGACGGACCCTCTGTGCCGCTGCACCCCCGGTCTAACAATGTGGGTCAGGGAGACACTTTGATATCGCTCTCTCTATGTGCTTTCATCATCTAATCCCTTTTACACACATATTCAACAACAAGCTTTACCGTGATGCAACAACAGACCTAATCGCAAGTGAGTGTGCGCGCGCACACACACACACACACACATACATTGTGTCACATGCAAAAAAAAATGATCTGTTAAAAAAGACTCAGCATGCACCTGTGCGCCCATGGAGCACACACTCTTACCCAAGTGCACACACACACACACACACACACTATACAACACCAAGACCCAAACTGCTCCAAAGAAAGGAGGCAGAGGGGAAAAAAAGAGCCAAACATCTCACCTGAAATTCTGAGCGCAGAGAGAGAGAGAGAGAGAGAGAGAGAGAGAGAACGAGAGAGAGGTGGAAATGCTAAACAAAGGCCATCGCTTCCCTTTGACAAATCAGCCTGTGTGATCTTCCTCTAGCTGCTGCCTCCCATCCTGGATGCGCTGCGCTCCCCTCCGTCAAAGCAGACCGCCCAGCACCTCAGCAGCTTCGCCAGTCAGCCGCGGCACGCCGAGAGTGTGAATTGGCTGAAGCGCTCTCCGGTGCGGTCGCGCCGTCTCTCCGCCGTATCTATCCGATAGGCTGCGCTCCTACTTGGCCGAGCAAACTGGTACCCCTGTTCAACGGGCGATTCAGCGCTAATTAGCCAAGTGACAGAATCCGCAGGCGTGAAGGCTGCTCAATACAGCCACAGGGGAGGGGGATGTGAAAGAAAGAAAGAGTGTGTGTGTGCGTGTGTGTGTGTGTGTGTGTGTGTATATGTGTGTGAGAGAGAGAGAGGAGGAAATTAGAAAGAGGGAATGAGAGCAAGAGGGGAATGGGGGGAGAAGGGAAAGAGAGCATAATAGAGTGAGTCAAAGTGAGAGAGAGAGTGGGAGAGGGGGGGGGGATGGGGGAGGGAGTGTATGTGTGTCACAGGCAGAGGAATAAGGCTTTACTGTTGGTGCAACACACTCTATATATCTTAAACCACTCTGAAGAGAACACAGTGCCCAGGAACTTGTGTGTGTGTGAAGAACATCTCAGGTGTGCTTCTGAATGTACGGCAAGTTGATGTGTACATTAAAGGTGGAGTGTGACAAACAGAGAGACAGTGTGAGACAGAGAGAGAGAGAGTGTGAGACGGAGAAAGAGAGGGAGGGGGGAGAGAGAGACAGACAGACAGACAGAAAGACAGACAGACAGACAGGCAGATGGGCAGTGACATTATGGCTGTGTGTGTTTCTAGTTGTGCGTGTCTTTGCGTGTGTGCGTGTGTGTGTGTGTGTGTGTGTGTGTGACAGAATGGGCTCAGGTGAGCAGCGAGCCGTGCCCCTCCCCTTGAGCCCTGAGGACACAAAGCAGGATGACACGGGGCTAACGACGCATCGCCAAGCGTTAAAGTGGGCCACGACGGGCACTGGTGTATGGGACCTATATGGGTCACGAACCCCGTAATGCTTGGCACCAGAAGCTTTGGGCATGTTATGATGGTGTCCGTTTACTGTACATGTGGAAATTCTCCCGTAAGGAGCTATAAGAATGCTAAAATGGCCCCAGCAAATGGGAAAATATGGCATGTATGATGATAAAAATAATAATAAAAAAAAAAAATACCTCAGTATATGTAACATAAATGATATCAGCCTCATTATTCTTGTGTTCGGATGCAACTGTATTGCAGAAACTCTGAATGAATACCCCACACAGCTTGTAGATCATGTCTGTATGAAAAGTATGTGAATGAGGAGCACAAGTTCTTGTGCAAATATGAGTTCCTTTAATTACAGGTTTTCATGAGAATACAGTTAAGTGCATGTCGGTATTTTGCAATGTGACATTTCGAGTGAAGGACAATTGACCCAACGGGGAGGAAATCCTTCTGTGAATGTTCGTGAAAATCTTGAAGCCATCACATGAACTTGTAGTTCCCATGGAAACCCTCCATCCACAAAGTAGAGTGACGGGCAAAAATACACTTTGTAAATCAGATTTGAATTCAGAGCCCAGTTCAAGGACCAGGTTTCCAATCCCTAAGCCATGACACTTCATATACTCTTCTAGACATATTTTGGTTCTATTGGGATATATTAATATAAAGCTGTATTTATTTGAACATAGTGTTCATTCCAATTCGCAAAAAAGACAGGTGGGCCAATTGTATTGTATTCAACAACACAGCATTATACCATTTACACTGCCTGGTTCCTAAACATCTTAGAAGATATGTGTGTTGTTATTCATCAACACCCAATGGACAACAATATGCACCTTTTTTCAATATAACATTCAATGTTAGGAAGGATAGAAAAAACATGGGCAGTCGTCCATGCAATAGACACCTAAACGTCTATGCAATATATACACCTAAAGCAATGAGGAAATACACTAAAGTTACAAAGACAAAATCAGAACCCTGAGCCGATTGAATGGCTCTGTAAATAGAGCATAGAAGCAGCAACCATGTAGTGTGCACACGCTATTGTGGAGGATGTGATAAGTATGGTGCCGGCAGTGTTTGGCTCTGCACGTCGACTCCTACGGTCCTTTTTTTCTTTGGGAATCAGAACTAGGCCGATTCAGAGGATGTGCCGATTTTATTCTGTAGCTGTATGGAAAGCAGCCAAGGACATTCGTTGGAAATGGCTAAGGAGTTTAATACATTAAGAATTTATTTGATTTGGATAAAACTGGTTGTCAAGATGGGGTAAAATATCGGACTTGTCTCAAGACATTGTTATATTGTTTGCTCCCAAAAAGAGCAAATAATGTGCACCAAGAAGAATACCTAAATTATTAACATAAAGTTAGGGAAGTTTATAATAAACTAAGATTATATGAATATATTAATGGATAACTTTTAAAGAGGCATGGCTCTCTCAAGTAAAATAGGGCACACAAATGAACTGCAAAATAAGATACTATTATTTGATGAAGTGAATATAATCAGAGCTGCACATGCAATATTTGACAAACCTTACAGTTTTTCTACGTCGTCTATGATGGCAGTTACACAATCTACATCCGGAGGGGGTGCGAATGACAGGAAACATGAGGGCGTGCTGCTGCCTAAGTAGAGGGTTGGCCGCTCTGCTAGAACTCTAGTCAGGTAACACGACCACACCACGCGTAAGCGACCTCCGCACTGCAGAATATTTAAAACATTAGTAAAGGGAGGAGGACTAAACCGTGAAAAGGTTTAGTCTTCACCTCTCTTACCTTCGTGCTTGCGCTTTTTAACGTGTTTATATATATTTATTTCCACAGTTTCTTGTTGAACTCACTTGCCGAACTTTCAGAGAGGGAGAGGCAACCCAGGTGTACGCTGCGTAGGGGATCTTTATGTTACATACATTGCGGAGAAAGTTTCTTAGAATATACTTTACATTTCTCATCTAAACGTACTTTTACTTTTTTCACTTTTTTCAAAAGCCTAGTAAATTGGAATTAAATACATCAAGTGGCAAAGTGGAATCCGGTAAGTTTGCTGTATAGCGCCCATAAGTCTAGCTCATTTAGAGATTTAGGCTATTAGAAGCTATTTACTTTAAAAAGATCAGCAACCTTGGCTTCGGTATTAAAATCCTTGTTGACACCTTTTGATCATGTGCCAGTTCATGGCAATTATCCATTCAACAGCTTTACAATCTGCTGAGTAGCTTGGCCTCTGTAAAGCATTAAAATGTGTGGGTAACATATTGTGGGCAGATAATTTGTTTATGTTTAATTTGACTCTCACACATTTTCCATGGGTGGGTTGTTTAGGCTAGACAACAAGTTTAGAGGATTTGAACAGACCAAATATTGTCGTAGGTATAATAGAATTTTTGTGAGTCCTTTTTTTAAAAATAAATGTCATGTAGCACTTAGATATTTAATCAGAAGGATACCTTCAACAATCTAGTTGTTAATAACTCTTGAAGTTTTGGTAACTTAAGGCTGTGGGTCTCACATGACAAGTGAAGCGACACTACCCCAATGCACCTTTCACTTCTAAAGCACACAGATCATGATTTGCTGTTATCGCAACAACTCTCCTCCCAGCCCCTGATAGATATAGGCCAACACCCATATCATTGCAGGCTCACATCATGTGCACCTTAACAGCATCTTTATGTCACATTAGCACGCACACACACACACACACACACACACACAGTGAACACATTGAACCTCAAACCCTCCAGCTGACTGAGGTGTGAATAGACACCAAGAAGCCTGGGGCTTTTGTAGGACTCAAAAAAACACATACACACACACACACACACACACACAGATCTGCTTTGCACACAGGAGCATGAATGCATGCATTGGTTTCATGGGAGAGAGCTGTGGAGGAGTCCCATTAGTTGTGCTTAACCCTATAGTGTGTCTTAACCCTTGAGGCCGACAGAGACCAGTTGTAATGCACTGGATTGCACCCCTAACTCGTTTACTGTCTGGAAGTAGTGTCGGCTCGTGCTCCGAGGCTCCTTTGCCAGGTGTTTTCACAGAGAACCCCCCACCAACTTTCCGGTTTCGCTTCGATTGCCTGTGAAATGTAGCAGCCTGTTCAGTCAAAGTAGACTGCTAGTCATTTGCATATTGGTTTGATTTTTTTTTCACTTGAGGTCTGCTGAATTTTCTTTTTGGAGAGTTTGTTAAGACGGAGAGAGAAGGAGCAAGTGAGATCGTTAAAGGGCAGATTGAACTGAAAAGCTGTGGTGGTATCAGTCGTAGTTCGATCTCCACAATCATCCTTAACAGAGGGAGTGTAAGTGCTGCACTGGGGAGGCCAGAGGAAGATAAGAGCCGAGAGATAAAGAGGGGGAGAGAAAAGGAAACTGGTGGACTGATGAGATTTCTCTCCTCGCCGGGTGATGGCTCAGTTTTCAGTTTGAGGGAAATTCCTTTTTCTCTCTTTCCCCCATGCCTCCTACCCCGCAACCCCCACCCGTCTACAACCCCCCCCCCCCCCCCCCCCACACACACACACACACACCCCACAGCTGTTCAATGACTGAATAGCTCCTTTCTTTTTTGCCGTTACGAACTTGATCCCCTTTAAGAGACATATCAAACTATGTCCAGTAAGACATACCCCGTACATGGATTATGTTAGTTTGTCATGCTTGAGCGCGCCGTCTCGGACCACACCCGTGCATCAGGGCTCTAAGATGTCTGGAAGCAGGTCTAATGACTTTTGAGTGTCCGTTTATATTCACCTTTCGGTCCATGCAGTTAACAGGAAGAGGTGAACATTGGAGCGGTGTGTGTGTGTCCTCTCCAGCCCTCCCACACTGTCTGAAATCATCCACGTAGAGAGAAAATGTCTTTAGCCTTCACTATCCTGCATGACACCCTAGACAGCGGTGTAATTCAAAGGGGCACGGCACTTAGTTCCTGCTTGAGTGGATGTAATGGTTCAAGATCATAGGGAGATGAACAAAGGTAGCATCTTGGCTTTCTAAGCTGAAAAAGCCCCTGAATGCCACGTTCAGGAAACAATTCACTGAACTTACCTTTGGCAATAATAAATCGGGCTCTAACCATGTTTATCTAACCTGAACACCCTTTGTGCTCTGCTGTTGATTGTGATTGTTCAGACAGCTATTTTCTTTGCTGCTCAGACTGGAGTCTGGTTTGTGAATGACTTTGACCAATGAACATTCCCAACTTTGCACCTGTTACCATGACTCCCCAGGTTCCCATGGCACCTGGGCAAGCGTTTTGTGCCACCAACCATTGCTTTAAAATCAGACCAGCTTTTTTTTTTTGTGGAGTGCCTGTCGCCTGGTGCATTGTCCACATGTTTTGTCAGTGAGTACAATGGCTGTGTGATATTCTTTTCAGCTGTATGGCCTTTTTTTCTGAAATGAGGTTTGAACAGTATGCGTTTCTCATTTACAGTTGGCTTCGTGATATGGACACCCTCTTACCTGAGCTCTGCAGCGTTATATTCAAATCCTATGGCCATGCTGACTGATTCCTCTTCTCGTCTGTAATATGAACAACAACACATAGGGCCAGTCAAATGTCTTTCCTGCCTTTTGCTACCCGTCTTAAATGAGCCAACATGTCCACATTGTGCTGCTGTGTGGGTAGAGGTATAATAAAGACCAGCTCCACTGTTCTTGTGATATCTCGGTCACAGCAAACTGTCTTTTCCAGAATAAACGAACGCAGGGAGTTTGCGTTGCCGCTGAGGGACAATGGCATTCTACTAGCCTCTTGACCCTTGTTATATCCTGGTGGTTTTCACAGTGCTAGTGAGCCACACGGATTGGTCTATGGCACTGTTTAGAAGTCCAGGCTTGAGGCGGCAATGTGTTCCAGTTGTAGAAGTGCAGGAAACCACACACGGCAGGGTGAATAATTCAGACTTTCAGCCCATGGCCTGGACCCTGGAGTCTTATCAGAAGGTTCTGAGCTTTAACCTCGCAATGGCATGTAAATGTAGCATGAAATGGCAGTTGGCATCCGTGACGACATTTAAAGGTGGCACTGGAGCGGAACATGTTGGGGGGGCTCACAAAGTGCGGAACCAGGGAAAGGGAAATGTCATTGACAGATTGAGGGCGTCACCGTTAATCATCTCGGTGTGACCCTGAACCACATTTGTCTCACCTTTTCAAAGATAAATTCATCAACTTCTAGACGCTCGATGCCGGCTCCGCGTCATAATCCTACAGAGCAGCAAGGGCATGATTGTATTACCCGTGGTTTGTTTCCCCCTGGGTTGGAATGTTTGCTTGTTTGTCCTCTCAGATAATGAGGATGGAGGAGAGTTAAACATTAGAACGGCTGGAGTGACTCTGCACAACCTGAGGTGAATATTTACCTTGCAAGGCTATAACTGTGCAGTGTAAGTACTTTTTGAAAAATCGGGGTTAAAGGTTTAAATTAGAGTATTTTCCTCGCAGGTTCGTTAGGATTTAGAGTATCATCTACCTTAGGTTAGCTATTGGTCATCTTTGAGGTTGTCACATGCTAGCGTAGCTCAGTGCTAGCTCAGCTGGATGTTCGTTTTGTGTGAGGCCCGAGGGGACCCAGGCTTTTGGCTTAGCCAAATGACAACAGTGAAAATGAACCGAGACCGGATTACACCAGTCCTGCATTCCTCTCTAAACCTGTTAGAGAGACAAACAGACACACGCACATTGGTGTGCACGCATGCCCACAAAGACAAAAACGCAAAAAACTCCAAAGCAAGCCATTACATGTCACACACACACACACACACACACACCTACACACCACCAGAGATAATACTGCAGCAGTCAGACCCTGTGCATGTGGAGGTGACTCAGAAAACTCATTACAGAAAAGCCTAAAATAGTTTATCCAAAAGGAGGTCATACGACAGGACAGAAAGTGTCGTGTGTGCGTGTGTGCGTGTGTGCGTGTGTGCGTGTGTGCGTGTGTGCGTGTGTGCGTGTGTGAGTGTGTGAGTGTGTGAGTGTGTGAGTGTGTGAGTGTGCGTGTGTGCGTGTGTGTATGTGTGTGTGTGTGTGTGTGTGTGTGTGTGAACTTCAAGCTGGCCTTGTGCTTGTGTTGATGATAGTGACGCGTCAAGTCCTGTGGTTTGGCTCAGAAAGTGACATCTTGTAGGTGCGATAAAATCCTACTAACGATGTTTCGTTTTTTCTTCTGCTGCGGTGTCTCGCTCGCATGCGAGTCGGCCTCTGTGCCGTTCAAATGAGGCGCGCCTTTCATTTATTCATTCTAAGTGTGAGCGAAAGACGAGCTCCCGAGTTTGCCGCGCCGCAGCCACGGAGCTAGTTAACAAGGAGTCCTCAGCGAGGGTGTCCTCCTGGGAGGCCCCAAGCCTTTTGCTGCAGAATGTCTACGCCACCGCGACCCGAGGCGCTTTGTCGAGACTCGTTCAAACAGGTGTCTCAACCCCGTCCTCCACTTTCTGATCCCATTGTTGTCGGGGGGGGGGGGGGGTTTGTTCTCGCTCTCTCTCTCTCTCTCTCTCTCTCTTCCTTATCGGTCCCTGCCATCGCTCACTCTCTTCGTTTCTCACGTCTCGTCAGTGGCTGTTCACCCGAGGCAGTCGTCGTGGGTCAGCTCTGAGCGGCGGTATCATGTCGGCGCCTGCCACCTGTCACGTTGTGTTTGAACAGCGGCTTAAGGAGCAATGCTTCTGTGGCGACCTTTCATATCAATCCCTCTGACCTCCCCCACCCACTACCTGTTACCTCATCCGGCAGCCACAATGGAATCCTTTTGCGTTCTCTGTGTGAACTCATCTTAGAAGATTATTGATGCGTTCTTAGAGAGATGGTGATGATTACGTATTCCTGTTGGCGCAGCATGTCTGACGCAATAGAAGTGCAGGTACTGTAGGTCCCTCTCACACTCGTTTGTTTTCCTCACAAGTTTCTACTCAAAATTGTTCGAAAAACAACTTTCTAATCTGTGTTGGTATGATTGTATGAACGTTTGAAGGAAAGCGATAGAGGGTTGGCAGTACCTACCCTCAAGATAATCAGCGTTACGTTAAGGTCACCAGCAGTACGTGAGACAGATCTAGCCTCCTGATATGCACAGTGGTTCAAGCTGTGCACAACCTCTTGGGGTTAGGGATCAGGTAAGGCTGTGTGTGAACTGTGTGTATAGTGTGTGTCACTCCTCGGTGTTCCATGACTACAGCAGTGAGGGTGTTGCGGGTAGATCCGGGTGGAGGCTCCGAGGTCCTGCCGGTGCTCCGTCTGAACAGAGACGCTATTGTGTGGCGCCTCCTTCCATGCACCTCTAAAACGTAGAGAGGATTATGGCCCGCGGAACTATATTATATGATAGCTAACATACTGCTGCCTATAAATATCTCATCATACAACATAACCTTACCACTTCTAAGAGGATCGTACTTACCTGAACAATGTCAGATTCCTGCAAGTTAATTTTTGAATACTTAAAACCATTGTGAGTTTAGGTATTTTTTGAGGCTTTCAAAAGCATAAATTGTGGTTTCCGAGTCGGTTGTGAGTCGGTGAGTCAAAGTGATAAATGGCTATGAAGTGTGGTGTTTAGTAGACTTTAGTAATCCCTGCCACACTCTCAGTCTGCCTGCTGTGACAATGAGAACACACAGGCGAACGCCCTCACAATGTACACGTGCACACCCATGTTCAAAGGCGGCGTTCTGACGCACACATGCATGCACACATCACCAAAGGAATGCAATGTTTTCCTTCCTCGGAGCTGGTCTGTCACGCTGGTCTGAAAGTGATCCGTGGAGCTGACTTTAAAGGAGACTAACCCTATCTTAAATGTGTTGCTTGGCCTATATGGATTGCTCGTACCACACAGCACTCCAATGTTGTGAATCCCACTGAGAATCGATGAGAGGACGGTATCACACTCGACAGCAATAGCGCTCCTCAAAGCTAACGATGCCCTCTGTGATAAAAAAAATCCATCGATACCGTTCAGACACAGCACCTTCCAGGAATCCACGTTGTAATTGGTTCTGTGTCTGTTTTTGTTGAGTTCTTCCTGTCTGGGCGTGAGCGACGACCGCGGAGGGTGAGCGAGGGTCAGGGCTTTTGGGATTAGTTGGCTCGTCTCCTGTCCTCTGAAGGACAAGGGTTTGGCGTGCCTTTCCTGTTCCCAAAACAAAACCAAAAAAAGACTAACGGTTGGTTCTACTTCCAAGGGCCTTGGTGTCTGGTAGGTCTTACGCACGCGTCGCACGCATGTGTGGACATGCACAAGCTATTTTGTGTAGCTTTAATACTCAACGGAGTTTGCTGATGTGGCGCTGATATTGTTGACAGATCACCCGCTCAATCACTCGCTCTCTCACAAAGCTCCGACAACCAGTAGCATTAAATGGAGTCATGTTGAACTAATCATTCCTTAGGTTATAGTGTAACTTCCAGGCTTACAGGTTGGCCTCACAAACAACATGGCTTAAACTGGGTCAATAACACACCAGTTGTGCTCCTGTAGGAGTTTTTGATGAAGGGGAAAAAAATGAATTGATTGTTCTCTTTTGCATTTCAACGTCGCAACAAATGGAGCAGAAACGGCAAATAAGCATGACAAAGTGCATCGATTTACGTCGCCGATGGCAACAGCAGGGTGCTTGCGTCAGGCTGTGCGTGGTTGGGTCCTTTTGTTTGAATTGTCACCAAAACGGTGTTTGCTGAATAGCCCTTTCCTGTGCCCCCGAGGGGGGCTGGCCTGTGAGCCTGTGAGCCCTGGGCCTGGCCTCGTTGAACACTGACCCACGCTGTGTGTTAAGTGGGGCTAACTGAGCACTGGGCCTGGCCTCGTTGAACACTGACCCTCGCTGTGTGTTAAGTGGGGGTAACTGAGCACTGGGCCTGGCCTCGTTGAACACTGACCCACGCTGTGTGTTAAGTGGGGGTAACTGAGCACTGGGCCTGGCCTCGTTGAACACTGACCCACGCTGTGTGTTAAGTGGGGGTAACTGAGCACTGGGCCTGGCCTCGTTGAACACTGACCCACGCTGTGTGTTAAGTGGGGGTAACTGAGCACTGGGCCTGGCCTCGTTGAACACTGACCCACGCTGTGTGTTAAGTGGGGGTAACTGAGCACTGGGCCTGGCCTCGTTGAACACTGACCCACGCTGTGTGTTAAGTGGGGGTAACTGAGCACTGGGCCTGGCCTCGTTGAACACTGACCCACGCTGTGTGTTAAGTGGGGTAACTGAGCACTGGGCCTGGCCTCGTTGAACACTGACCCACGCTGTGTGTGAGGTGTGGGTAACTGAGCACTGGGCCTGGCCTTGTTGAACACTGACCCACACTGTGTGTTAAGTGGGGGTAACTGAGCACTGGGCCCACGCCCCTCTAATGGGACCACTGACTCTCACTGGATTCAGCGGCTTATCCACCGCACCGACCCTCCGAGCGACGGCGGAGAGGCTGAACGCCAGCTGTTGCCATGTCATCCCTACAGCAGGGTAGCAGAAGGGACACGCAGGCAGCAGGGCAGAATCAGACGTGGCCTGCCCTGTAATTATAGCGTCTGCCTTTTCTGTTGTCACCGCCATGCAAATGTGTGGACTCTGTCGAACACCTGTGATTGTGGATGTGTCAAAACACGAGGCGTCTGAACACGCACGCACGCACGCACGCACGCACGCACGCGCACGCGCGCACGCACTGGTCAGAGCCATAGGCGGTGTTGAGAGCTACTAAAGGATTTCCATCCATTTTCACCTGGCTCCTCCTAGCATTCCTTCATCCGTTCCCACAGTGTTAGCGCCGCCATGTCAGCAGGAGACATATAGCTGCCCCGGCTCCCCACAGGGCAAATATAGATACCTTTCACACCATGGCGCTGGGATTGTTTGTCCTGAAGCTGTGCCAAATCTTAGCTAGCCGGCTTCAGCGCTATCGCTCGATGGCTCTAGGGCTACAGCTGGAGTCTAATGCTGGTGGAAAATGGAGAGCAGTTTTCATGTCTGCTTGTGAAAGGCTACCTGCACTTTCCATCTTCATAGACAGAGTCAGAAGTAACCACGCCACCTGCGCCAAACCACTGTGACTGAAAAGGCAAACCGTACGACTACATAATCGCCCACAGTGCTGTCTTTACCTTGTGTTATGCAGTCCTACAGTTCTATTTCCTCTGTCTTAACCTTGACTCTGCCTTACACACTCACACACACTCCCTAAAGGTTTGTTTGTGTGTGTGTGTGTGTGTGTGTGTGTGTGTGTGTGTGTGTGTGTGTGTGTGTGTGTGCGCGTGTGCGTGCGACATGACATCTGAGTCACAGTGGAGCCACGAAATAATAACCACGTTTCATAAGAGGAACCGGTTGCCAGGGTGACCAGGTGAGTGGCGTGAAGGCATGGTCGGTCCACCACCCTTGGCCAGCGTGCAGCCTTTCCTCCCGCTCCCCGCGTCTTCTCCTCCCGCTCCGTCTCCCTCTGGGATGACTCTTTGACTTTCCCCTCTGTTTCCCTACCCTCCGTCACGTCTAATTATCCCGCTCGGTGTGAGTCTGTGGGGAGCCCCACGATGCTCCTCATCAAAGCCCGCGAAGGTTGTTTGTTTATGTCTCCCTGCTATTCTAGAAGCCCGGAGAGACGCACACACACACACACACACACACACACACACACAAACACACACGGTCCCCACGGACCCTCATGAGCTGTCCTACTTCCTCCATATACTTGAAGCCCACTTGGGAGGTTTCTTTCTAATTTGTTGCCTCTTGCCCCTTTTCTCGCCTTCTTTAGTTGTGTGCTCTCTTTTTTCTCCTCTTCTCTCTGGCTAGAAGGTTGAAGAGCTCTAGAGGTCTTTTGACTGTTTGTTTCTGTACGTGACTATCCTCGTCTTTCCCCTAGCAGTCTGGTGCGTTCGGTTTGTTCCTTTTTGCCCCTGGGGAGGGAACGTACTGTGTACCGGGTGCTTCTCAGTAGAACCCGCCCCTCGGGCAGAGATGCTGGAACTTCTCACTCAACATACTTCCTCTGGCTTGCTTCACTTATGGAGGGGGGGAAAGCCTCAATTGTCAACGCACCGGCGTGGGTTTCCCGTGGTTCTTCTGAGGCTGTACTTGCCACTTGGGAGCAGGTGATGTTGGACGTCTTTGAGGGAGGCAGTGTTCGATTAGGGGATTGGGCGCAGGGCGAGGCCGCTGATGCTGCCGCAGCGGGCCCGGCGGCCCTCTGATCTCAGCCGCTGACAGCTCACACGGCGCCGGGGCCACTCAGCATCCAGGGACCTCTCTGTGATTATTTAACGACCGCCGTGAATGATGCAGGCTCTGCTCTTAAAGTCACGCGTCTGAGCTCGGGAAAGTCAAATAGTGTGTGTGTGTGTGTGTGTGTGTGTCTGTCCGCTGCAGGGAGAAGACTCATGTTGTGTGCCTATTTAAAGAAGCTCCAGGCTCTTGTCACATGACGATGGAGCTCTAATGAAAGACACAGTGATAAAACACGTTGAATGGGTGCAGCGTGGCTATAATTAATGGATGTGTGTATATCAACAGCTAGAGAGCAAAAGGAGAATGTTTTGTGAAGCTATATCTAGAACTTGTTCTGCTTTCAGCTATCGGGTTTTATCTCTCATGCATCCAATCAAATGGGCAAGTGGCTGGCCTGTAGCCTGTGTTTTTTGTTTTTTCAAAGAGCAGTGACTCGGGTGGACGGAGGATTATCTTGTACTCTCGTTAACCTTCTGAACTGGTTTTGTGTCGCAGGAGCCGTGATGGACGAGACCGAGAAGTACCAGCAGAGACTGCAGGCCATCGCTGTGAGTCCACCCGCCACATCCAGACACATTAATTACAGACATGGAGAGCTCCACCACCATAAACAAAGCCCCCCCACACCTCCCTCACACACTCCCACGCCATGGAAACAAAACTGTGCTCTTAGCCGTCCATGCCTACTGAATAATTTACCCAGAGTGCAGTGTGACAAACTTGGCCTCCCTCGGCCCAGTAAAACAACACCGTCTGGTTGCCATGGAGACACGTGACTTTGGGAGCTGACTATGAAGGGACAGCGGGAGTGGTATCGGGCTCCCTGTCCAGCGTGGCAGGTGGACGACCAGGTGTTCCCCGCTCCGTGTCTCCACGCGCTCCGTGTCTCCCGTCTCGTCTTTCCCTTTTCTTTTCGTTTCTTTTCTTTTCTTTCCCTTTTCTTTCCCTTTTCTTTTAGTTTCTTTTCTTTTCTTTTCTGTTTTCATACAATGCTGCCCCCTAAGAGAAACTCCTTTTATGTCCCACGTCTTACACTTTCACTTCACTTATGTGTTTCCTCTCTTTCTCTTTCGTTTCTGCCTTTCAGGAGAAGCGTCGTCTGCAGGAGGAGCAAGAGAAAGCCAAGAGAGAGATGGAGGACGAGAAGCTGAGACTACAGCAGCTTAAGGTCTCTCTCCCTTCTTCCTACACACATACACAAACCTACACACACAGTCAATATGAACTCTCAGACACTCACGGAGCCTGTCACACCCACGTGAAGAAGTCCTTACACTCACAACACACATTCTTTCCCAAATAACTTTGACCAAAGGTTTGTCCTGCCAAAATACTCCTACAAGTTTGTTTGCTAGGGTTAATTAGATAATCTTCCAAATTCTTACTCAAAAACATTCAATTGACTGAACGCACTCGCACGCGCAGGCACACGCACACACACACACACACACACACACACACACACACACACACTTCCTGATTGTGCTGCTCTCTGTGGGTAGGTTGAAGGCTAAAATCAGTTTATTGTGTGTCTGCGTGCTCACTCAGTGCACGGTGCTGCTCTATTGTGTTCACACCATTTCCCGATTGGCGTTCCCCCTTCCTACTACACTGTGCTGCACTGCCCTAGGGCACATTCCTCAAATCTTTTGTGTGAGCGTTGAGGTGTACGTGTGTTTGTCTGTGTGTGGACAGTTGCTCGCGCATTATCCTTCTCCCTTTGAAAAGAACGGTTGTTTCATCTATTTCAAAGACTATGTGGAGTGTTGTTGACTTTTAGCCACACCTCCATCCTACAGATACGTACACGTGTATACAGTTCGTGTACTCTGAGCTATTAGCTCCAAAGCTAATAATGACAGAACTCTCTCGGTTCTCTGCGACCCAGTAACCCACCCGCCTGTGTCCCGCCCAATGCCTCATACCAGCGCCCTCAGACTTCCTCTCCAGTCCAACGCAGGCTACGACTCCCTCATATCACCTTTCAGTTCTTTAATAACAAGCTGAAGGAGCTACGCAAGAGGCAAGGCCAGTGAACGCGCTGCTGCTTTGACCCCCGAGTAAAACATGCTGTACTGAAAGGAACGTATTGAGGTTATCGCCCTGTTTGTTTTGATTGGTCTGAAGAGTCGATCAGTACAGTTGTACCTCTCCCCTCAGACACACACACACGCTCTTGCTGTTTTGGAGGTGGTTTGGGGTTGGGCTTGTGGGTCAGAGGTTAGACTCTCTGAGACAACCTTGCTGCTTCAGGAAGGAAGTTCTCACTGCACACTTCCTCTCCATGCTGCTCCGTGCTCTTCAGCCGACGCGGTGACGGAGGTGCATTAGGAGGGGGACGAAGAAAGGGATGGAGGAGAGGTAGGAGGAGAGTGAGAACAGTGGGAAGAGGAGGGGTAGGGGACAGAAACCTCTTTCGACAAGAGGCAAAAGAGGAAGAGAAATGGGAAGGAAGTCGACGAGAGACCACAAGTGGAAATGGGAGTAGTTTCCTGTAATAAAAGTCTATAGGCGGTTTAAGAAATATGGTGAGACACCTGTTGGCACCGTGTGTGTGTGTGTGTGTGTGTGTGTGTGTGTGTGTGTGTGTGTGTGTGTGTGTGTGTGTGTGTGTGTAATGTGTCCTTGTGTTTTTGCCATTATTAATACATGTAGGTGGAAATGCAAATGGACACAGACACAGAGAGAGACTTAATCAGAAAATTCCCCTAATACCTCAAAATATTTTGTTCCCCACCCTTTTCCTGAGTCTGCGCCCCTCCTTGTCCCGTTAAGGGATTTGAGTGTTGTGTCATTTAAGCTGGAAGGTTACTTTCACTTACTGCACAATGGTGAGAAGCTAAACCCATTTCAGAGAGCACCTGCTGCAAGTTCAGTCATGTCTGCCTTTCCCAGCTGCCTTCATGCTAATTGGTAATCCCCCTCTCGCCTTCCTCTCTTGTCCCGTTTCTCACCTGATCTCATCAAGCTCTTTCCCTCTGACGTTTGCCTCTCTCTTCCCACAGAGGAAGTCTCTGAGAGACCAGTGGCTGATGGAAGGCCCTCCGCTGTCGCCCTCCTCCCCAGACAGCCAGACGCCCACCTCCCCTCTGTGGGGAGCGCAGGCTCAGGCCATTGAACAGCACATTGACAAGTAGGTTCAAGAGCCCTCTTTGTGTGCGCGTGTGCGCGCGTTCGTTTAAACTGGCCCTCACCGTATTACAAAAGACAGGCTCAGTCACGGCCAGTGTTGCTCTCTTTCCAGAATCCTTCTTCTTAGGATGATTTCTATTGCACAGATGTCTCACCGTGTCACACTGTTCTCAGGGAGACCACCAGTGGGTTTTATATACGTATATATATTTGGTTGCAATGAGATTGGAGTCGCTCTACACCTCAGATCTAATAATTTGATATAGTTGGATGTTACTGTTATTGTTATTCCTATTGCTTGTTCAACATGGACATTGAGGTACTCTACTCCCCTTTTGAATCCCTCATCACTTCAAAGTTTGACTGAATGAATCGAGCCGTGTTTATGTTTTGACGTGCCTCTGTGTCTCAGGTTAGAAACGGAGAGTCAGCGCTTGGCGGAGGAGGAGGGAAAGCTCCAGGAACATTTGGCGGAGGGCCAAACGGTGGGCAACACACACACACACACACACACACACACTCACTCAAACGTGCACGCGTACAACCACGTTCCGAAAAGTGGGATGGAGAGCACAGAGAATAATTAGGCCTAATCATGTTCCATTAAGCACATTTCTTCCCACCAGATCTGACTGGGGTTCCTTGTGATGAATAATGGATTGAGCGCTGATGAAGAACTTATGAGCGACCTATTGCTTAGAAAACGATCCTACTTTTTTGCTCTTTTGAAGTGTTCTTTGACCTTAAGGCAAGCCGAGGTGCTAGCAACGCCCCTCCTTTATAATGCGCTTAGCTTTCCTCTCAGAGTTTTCAGTTTACCATTGGTTTTGGAAATCATTATAATCTCCTCCAATGGTAAAATTAAGTTTTACTTTGGACTGGCTATCAAGGAAGTAATATAATAAATATTTGGAAGTAATGTTGAGCTACAAATACAAATTTGCTTGATTTTACGTTGAATGACCTCTGAATAAATCCACTTAATTTTCTCTGAAAACTGTTACGTTTACAGTTTAAAGCACTTCATGTTTGATGGAATGTTTTATAGCTCCTTTACTCCCCCTTGTGGTTCAGTAATTCACATATGATATTTACCCGAAGTGAATACATAGCTGATTAATCAATTTACTGGATGATGTACAGGTGTTTCCCCTTAAGTTGTGTCTGAACCTATACTTTACCGCTCTTTTTTCTCCTCCAATAGGAAGCCATAAAGGTAGCAAAGGCTGTGAAAGGTAAGAGTCCCCTTTTGGCTGAGCAGTACAGTATGCCGATGTTGTTGTATTATTAGCATGTAGCAAAAATAAACTCATATAGAATATAATTTTTTTACTTTTGATATACAGAATATACTATATATGTCATTGTAAGTCTTTCTGTAGTTGTACACTTTCCTGAAAGCACCCTGTTTGCTTAAGTAGCTTTCTATTGTGTGTGTGTGACTGTCACCACCCGTATGCTTTTCCTGCGCTGCTTTGTGCAAATTAAATTGGTTCGTATCGATTAGCTTTTCATTTGTATAATGGTTGGATCCACTCCATAGATTCAGCAGCAAACAATGGAAAGGACTGTTTTGAAAGTAACCCAGAGGACGTTTCAAACAGAACTTGATCTCAATGTAGCAGTTGAGCAACTGGATAGATAAGATGTACCTTTGAAGGCAGACAAAGGCAAGGGGAGTTCCCCCAATATGTCTATGTAATGAGAAATGAAGCCATTGTTTAAACGTCCTCTTAGTTTTTGTTTATTTTTTTCAATGATTGTATCTATAATTGTAAGCAGTGTGGTGCCATGTGACCCACCCTTTCTATATTTTCTTTTTACCATCAGCATAGAAAGTCCAATTTCCAAGAAGCATATGCCATGGCAAGAAGAGCAACTGCTTAGCATCTCTGTCCAAACGTCACTCTCAATGAGTTAACCGTTTGTTTCCCTTTTTAAGATGCAGTGCAGGAGACTATTGCAGAGAACGGACTGGAGGAAGATCCAGCATCAGGTGGGTAAACCATTGACGTTGCCTTTGAACTCACCCTCCCATGACATTGCAGTCCCTATGCGCTGCGCACACACACACACACACACACAGACACACACAGACACACACAGACACACACAGACACACACAGACACACACAGACACACACAGACACACACACACAGAGCTACCTTAGCGTTAAGAAGGGAGTGGGGCTCCAGCACGTCCACACGTCACTGAAAGTTCATGCAGCGCGTGCCCGAGCGAATTCTCATGCACACCCAGTACGTGAAGTGCATTTGCACATATGCTAATTGGGCAGGTTTTGCATTATTTGCATTTTCTGAAAGGCATGCCTGACGTGTCACTGGGAACGCTACACTTGGTTAGATTTGAGGTTGTGAAGTTCACCCCAAAGGCTTTTGTGCTTAAAGTTGTGGTGCTTTGATCAGACACTTGCGGTGATTCTGGAAGACTGCTTGATTCCTTTCCTTGACACACTTTTTTTTTTTATTACCGTATATTTACATTCGCCACTCTCTGAACGTTTCCTGCTTTCACCTTTTAGAACTCACTGCCTGTCCTTGAACGTGCCTCGTTCATCTTTTCCTGTTTAAAGCTTAAAAACAGAGGTCTAAATATTATGCGTGTATCGAAGTCATCTTTTGATCTTTCTGTAATCTTTGTCTGATGTTTGTCCTCGTATTGGTGTAGGAGAGGGTGCCGTAGAGGAAAACCTCATCCAACCAATGAATGGTAAACAAGAGGAGGAGGTGGAGGCCAATCACAACACTCCAGGGGAGAATGGACTGCACAGCACCAATGGACCAACCGGACCCCCAGATGCCTCCGTTACCATGACATTCCTTGGCTTCACCGAGACGAAACCCAGTCAGGATGAAGAGGAGGAGGAGGAGGAGGGTATACTGGTGATGCGAGCAGAGCGGGTCATAATCACCGATTACGAGGGGGAGGAGCTGGCTGATGACCTTTCACACCGGGGCGCGGCGGTAGAATCTACCACGTCTCCGGGAGAGGAAGGGGAGCGAGACGAGGATGACGAGGATGCCGCGAATGCAGAGACCGCTCCCGAAACGTCCACAGAACTAAAGACGGAGCTTGGGAGCGACCAGGCATCTCCCGCTGCCGTCAATGTTGACGTCACCGCTGGGGAGGGAGCCGAGGCACACGGGGACGGAACGGAAGCGGCCAACGGTGACGCCAGCAGAAAGGGGGAGCCTCTCAGCTCTGACCAACCGCAGTCCCAAACAGACGCCCTAGAGGGCGCTGCCGTGGTCTCAGTCCCGGTCTACTCCGAGGCCCAGCCCGCTGTAGCCCCCAGGCAGGAAGCAGAGGGAGAGGCGGTCCTTGAGGACCAGGGGCCAGATGCCGCTCCGGCCGCCCAGACTCAGGCCTCTCTCCCGGGGCAGTTCCAGGAGGTGTCCCTGGCCGAGCCTCAGGAGGCCAAGAGGACTGAGGTGTCAGCGGGTGAGCAGGAGCCCCTGCTGCACCCTTCCAAAGCCCCGCCGATGCAGACAGAGTCGCCCGTCGACCCCCTCACCTCAGAGACCCAAACCTCCCCCAGGGCGACCCAGGCTCGGGGTAGTGTGGAGCCCAAACATAAATCCTGCCAGTGCTGCTCGGTCATGTGATCACACCAATCATTCCATTTCCCCCCCCCCCCCCCAAGCATCCACATCCCCTTATATCTATATTGGCATCTCCTTCTCTTCTATGAACTTTGCTGGCTTCAAATTCTTATTCTGGTTTGGTATTTCAAAACTTTACATTTTTCTAATTTCATGCAGTCTGCCCAACCTCTCCATGATTCTCCCTCCCGCCTACAATCCAACATCCTGCTGCCTTCCCGGAAAAGGGAGTTTTGCCTTTTCAACGCTGAGAAAAGGAGGAAGTTAGAGAAGATATGAAGTGCCTAGTGGAGTTCCCAACCCCAAAACATATCTTTAACTGTTTTTTTTTTTATGGGTGTGCTGGATTTGATTTGATTTGCTCACTCCACATAATCCAGGCCAGGTTTTGACTCTTGCTGAACTCTTTTTCTGGGCCTAACTGTGAACTCAACCAAAACCCAGGTCGGATGGTGTAGCCAACTAGTTGCATAAAACTAGACCATGCTACGGCTGGGATCCTCCTATATCTATTATTCCTTTGCGATTACTAACTGGAGTTAATGCTGTTTCTGCCTGTTAACAGCTTAAAGAACCGGCTTGTTTGGATCACTGTGAGATAATGCTGAATGTCATTTTAGTGACTTGAGTTAAAGTATTTCAGACAATTCAATTAGGCCCTTGTGTCATATATTAGAGGATGTATTTAAAAGTCATACTTTCAAATGCAATTTTAGTTCAGTAAAGATCATGTAATACTAGTCACTCGAAACACTTACTGAATGAAATTGGCTTTTTGACTGCGTGGTATATACCATAATGTTATCAATATTTTTAAGGTCACTTTAAAATGGACGGTCATTATAGAATGGCCATGACCATGTAGATTTTGTTTTATATAAAATATATTTTCCATGGTTTTTATGAGTGTATCGGAGTGAACATGGCTCTTGAGATTCCTATGTGCATAAAAGTAGATATCTAACATGAATTTGAGAGTGCGGCTGTTGCATAGAAAGTCAGTTTGTTTTCAAACTGGTTAGTTTTGGAATATGGTTCAATGATTGATTAAACTATGATTTTTGAAGTAATACACTAAGTCTGCGTAAGTTTTCTTTCAGTTTAAAACGTATTGTTTTTCCGTCCTGCACATACTGTTCTACTTTCCTATCCTACAGTCAGATCAATAGGTCTGGTGTGAGCCGTACAAGCATATCATCTCAAGAAAACGACCTATCCATTGTCAACAATCCCTTCTTATCCAAGTTGGCAGGTCTGCTCCACGTCACAGGGTGGTTCTGGCCTCATCTTGCCCAGGCTGTGTGGTGTTGCACTGGGACTCTGAGGCCATGGGGAAAGTCTCCCCGGACGTCTCTCTGATCAGTGAGGTGCTGTGAGCCGAAGGAGGTGCTGCCTCTATAGAAGGTGTACAAGGCTCAGCTGGAGTGCCTGGTTCTGCCTGAGGCAGTGGGGATGGAGAAGGATCTCAGGACCTCAATTACTCTGTTAGTGACATGGTCTGCCAGCATGTGGCTTCATTGTTATTTGCGCCCCTAAAGACATAACACGTACTGTACTCGAGTGGGTTTTCAATTGGCATACAACCATTCAAATTAGATTTGCTAATTAATTAATTTCCTCTACAATGTTAGTCTGAGGTGATGTGCAAAGATTGTTTTGTGAAGAGTCATAGATTGAGGGATGTGAAGTTGCACAGTTTATTTCAACTTTGTACAATCAGGCGGTCATCTCCTAACAACTCATTAGAGCTCGTTATCCATTGTTTGTTAGCGTGTCTGCTCCTTGTGGAAGCCCACCCTGAATGGGGGTGTTAGCATTCTCAGCCTTAGTCAGAGTGGCTTACAGTGGGCTATCAGTAGAAAGACAAGGTACACTACACAGTGTTGGCAGTGGACCCTTCCTGAAACCACAAGGTGTTTTTTGCTGAGGATCTGGCTTGGAAGGGAAAACATCATCCCAGACAAAAGCATATCAGTAGGTAGGTCGGTTGTTGTGGGCTATAATTTAGACCAGATTCAATAAAGTGTTTTAGTTTGTTTTATACTGAATGGTTTACTTTAGTTTGCGTGCTTGGATGTTGGCAAGCCCCAATGAAATGGCTTAATTTGTTTTTTGCATTGTCCCTTTGAGACATGCATTTTTAATGATTTTGATGTCATAAAGTTTCTCTGAGAAAACTTAATGAACCAGTAATGAGTCCTTTATACAATGTCCCTTTAATCTACAAAATTATAATAATAAATAATAATACATTTAAATTATAAAGAGCTTTTCCTTGTAAATACAATCTCAATCTTGCATTCTGCAACCCAAATTAATCAATGGGGTTTTGAAATAATATAATAATAATGAAATAATGGGGGTTCAAAATATATATCGTAATATATATATAGGAATTACTTTTTTTCTTAAATTTTTTAACTGCTTAGCATTATTTTTGAAAGTAAGAATGAATGTAGCTGTGTAATAATTTTCTGAAGCTCCTCTATCATGGCTTTACCTTTTTCCAGCCTCTAACCCAAAGGGTTAATGTTCCTTCTATCCTCTTTGCAAGTGCAATGTTTGATGAATGAAAACCTTGCACAACATTCTGACATTTTTAGTTTGTGAACAGTGGGTCTGTCAATATGTGGCCACTTTTCAACCATTGTTCTACGGTGGGGGAGTTTAAGATTAACAGCAGGGCCCACAATGGGTAATTTCACAATGGGATTTATCCAAAAAGGTGGCTGTTTCCAAGCATCTTAACGGAAAAGAAAACATGATTCAAAGTTGACACAGTGTTGTTTCTTTTGGAATCTACATTCTGCCTTGCCTTAATTAAGAAAGTGGTGGGAAAACATTCACGACCGTTCTGGCAGTCTGCGTTGAGATTATTGGTAAAACAGTTCAGTCCTTGGGGTCAGCTTGTCTTCAGAGCTACTGTAACCACAGGTGTGTCAGCCATTAATTTACTTCCCTTCTCTCTCGCCATACCAAATAGTTCCAGCATTAATTCCCCTAATAAACCACACCATAGATCAAACCGTGCCCTCCGCCCCTGTGCTCCACAAACCATGTCCTGATTTGGGCCCACTGTTCCACCCCTTGGCCCACATTCTGCTCCACCGTGGCTCTCATGCGGTGCCGCCGGTGTTTGTTATCTCCGGAGACGCAGCGCCGCCCGGCCAGGGTGCTGTGGCAGAGCAGACGGGGGACAAAGCTTGTTGTTCTGCTCCTTTTGTTCGTCCCCAGGCCGCTGGGCTCCACATTCCTCTATTAATGATTCTTGGTAGCGCGTGCCAAAACCCAGGGAGCGATGAATGGCTCGACTTGGCTTGGCAAGAAAGGACGGCCGGGACGAGCGTTTGGCCAGTTGCTGGCTGTGTGAAGCAACTCTGCTAAGCAGCCAGTCACAGAGGGTGGTGTGTCGGTGGGTGTGTGTGTGTTCGTTAGTGAGAGAAAGAGAGGGGGAGGGGTGTGGGGTGTGGGGGGTTGGCACACGGTGGGGTGAGCAATCAAAAGATAGAATTACAGGGATAGTTGGAACGACATTGAAAGGGAGAGAGAGGCAGATAATGGGGAGGAGAGGAAAGGTCAGGATACCATGTGAGCTTGCTAGTCCGTTGTGCTCTCAGATGGAGTATACTGTGTGTGTGTTTGTGTTCACGGTTGGTGGGTGGATGACGGGGGTGTGTTTTATGTGTGGGGTGTGCGATTGAGAGACTTACCGAGCAGCTCTAAGGCCTATAAGCTGATTAAAGACTGGCTCACTCAGCAAAAAAACCTTATGCATTGCACAGTGGAGTAGAATTGTACGTGTGGTGCCTGCCTCATGGCCAAAGCCGAGCACAAGGTTACAATAAAACTCTCACAATATGAAGCACAGACTTCACAGCTAGTGTAGCTTTTTTTTAATTATTCTTATGTATAAGCAGTTTTGTAACTCAGAAACGACAACAATAATATGCATCTTGAATTTCAACGAGTCCATCCAAGAGTACAAGTCACGGTTGATTTGTTTTTATTGAAAATCCACAGTACTTTGGTATTTACAGTGAAGTAATGGAGTGTCAAAATGTACAGCAAGAGTCTGTGAATCACCCTGTTGATGTTTCTCTTGTTGGTCCCTCTGCTCTCTCCCTCATGCCAGAGTCAGACTGACTGTCTAGAGTGTGAACGTTCCCAACTTTTCCAAACCAGCACCACCGCTTCCAGGTCAGCCCAGACAAACCTGACTTGTCCCACCATGGCAACAATTGACATTCCTATGGAGAAACAGGGTTCTGAGGATTTGCTAGATGAGTGGGGCAGCGAGGTCTGTGCAGAGGGCGAAGCGGGCCCACCCAGAGGCTTTGCTCCACCAGAGAAAGAGGCCTCTGTGGTGGAGCCTGAGGAAGACATTGAGCCCACAGAGCCTGGAGCTCAGATCACTCCCAAAGGTAACTTCACACACTCATCTCACTACATGGCCGGTACGCCGGAAACTGGAATGAACCAAACCCCAGAAGAGAGACCGGAGTCAAACACCGGCTCTGAAAATGCCCCAAAGAAAACCGAGGAGCATTGTGATGAAGTTATAGATGCAGTTCCGTCTTCCTCTTTGAGGGACTTTCCCTCACCGAAAGAGGGAATAGCTGAGTTGGCGTATCTAACCATCCCAGACGGAATGCAAGGGGAGTCCATGCTATGTGCTAGGGAGCTTTTACCCGACAAGATGAAAGGGCAGTCCACGCTATGTGTTAGGGAGTTTTTCTTAGAGGACCTGACCTCCTCTGACAGCGAGGACAATCAGGACTGGCCGACCACCGCTCCAGGTGCACACCCTGTGGAAGCAGTTGGCGAGCTCTCAGTGAAGGTGACAGAGAGCGACAGGAGCACTGTGGGCGAGGAAGAAAAGGACACGCTGGAGTTAAAACACCAGGATTTAGACAACAACGAATCTAAACAACAACACGGGGTGAAGGGTGAGGATGAAGAGGACGAAGTGCAGGAAGACATTGAGGTTTTAGATTATATTGAATTTGAGCGGGAGTTGTTGAAAGCGTCTAAAACAGGTGCAGTGCACATCAGACCACCTTCAGAGATGGAAGGTTCAGATGATGTCTTTACCATGAAATCCCCTCATTTTATCGATGATGGAGAAGAAGAGAAGGAAGAACAAAATGTTGACAATAAGCCGCTAGACATCAGCTCAGCAAGGAGGCAATGGGTGATGCTGGACGGCAGCAGTAGCAAACCTCCCCGACCCTCTTTTTCCAGAAGTTCCTCAAGTAGCAGTCTGATCGATGATCTTGCTCAGGATGCAGTTACTTCACCAAAACACCAGGGAGAGCAGCTGCTCCAAACCCAGCCTAAGGCTAGCCCCCGAGCAGAGAACCAGGAAGCAACTCAACAGGTGCTCAAGCAGGGCTGTCCATCCCCAGCAATAGTTGCCATGGGGCCAGCCAATCAGACGAAGGCTGGTTCCCAAGGCTCTGGTTGTGTTGTAGCAGAGCGAGGCAAGGAGAGAAGGGCGGGGGGGAGGAGGGAGGGAGAAAGCAGACGAACAGGTGGAGAGAAAGGGCAGAAAGAGAGAGTACTCGACACGGGCAGGGCAGAGGAAAAGAAACAGAAGCAAGGGGTAGCCCTAGAGCGACGGAAAGGAGACAAAGTGAGTTGTGAAGCTCGCTTTCAACGTAACAAATCGTCCAGGATGGATACTGAGTCCCACTATGACAGCGAGAACGACAGTGGCGTGTCAGCCGACTTCTCTCCTGGTAGCACAATGGAGCTCAGCGCGAGCGATCCGGATACAGCCACTCCTCAAGCCATGGAGACCCCAATTGAAAGGGAGATCAGAAGGGCTGTGCAGCGTGAACAAAGCCTACGAAGGTCCAGAGGGCTCCACAATCCACCCGCCAACCCTGAGTACGTGGAGATCCCCTTAAGGAAATCTATAATGTCCCAGCCTCTGCCATCGAAATTTGACAAGAACCAGGGAAAGGACAGGGTGCTGGCTGGGAAGAAAATGCTGAAGGAAATCAATATGGAGACTCAGAGAGAACAGATTCTGGTGAAGTTGGGGAAAGTTCGTGGTGTCTACGATAAAGGAACAGTCCGCCAGCTCAAGGAGCGACAACAGCTATTTGAGGCTTTCCAGGAGCCCAAGGAGTACTTTTCAACTCTCTCTCCTAGGAGCCAAGCTCCTTCCTGGGCCTCGACCAGTGACCTTTCCACCTTGGAGCTCCATGGGGACGACACTGCTTCCACCCTAGAAGGTTCATTTGTTGATGGAACACAGAGCTTGGACCTGTTGAGTCAGCGCCAGCACCCCAGCCCCAGCCCCAACCCCAGCCCCAGGCCTATGGTAGCAGGCAAGGGGGGCAGCTCCTACACTCCTGCCCGGGGACCAGGGCTCTCGGAGGGCATTGGGAGCCAGGTGATCATCTTGGAGAACAATCTGCATCTCGTAACGCCAGCCTCTCAGCCCACTAAGCCCACGAGGCCCCGCAGCAGTGCCGAGTCCTTCCCAGAGGCACAGGCACTTACTGTGGTGGACTCTGGTACTCTGTACTTGGCTCTCCCCTCCGTGGTTGGAGAGCCACAGGAGAATGGGAAAATGAGCAATGGGGCAGAAGAGGAGGAGGAACTAGAGGAGGTCATTCCAAAGGAGAATCCTTTCTTTAAGCTGCGTAGTTCTACGGCTTTGGATAAGGTTGAGCAGGATATCCGGGCGGCGAGGGAAAGGGAGAGAGAGCTACGCATGCTAAGGAACAGCCTATATGGGGGATCGGCAGGCGGGGGAGAGGGAGTTGGAGGTGGAGGGGGGAGATCAACTGTCAGTGAAACCCAGAGTGTGACCCCTCATCAATTGAATGGACTGGCCACTCCTGATCTTCATGCCACCCCACCAAGGACAGGGTCCGGCACTTCCACAGGTTAGTGCAGTGCAAATGTGCATCTTTTATGTGTGTGTGTGTCTGTGTGTGTGTGTGTGTGTGTGTGTGGTGTTTATATATATACATATATATATATATATATATATATATATATATATATATATATATATATATATATGTGTGTGTGTGTGTGTGTGTGGGTGTTTGTGTTTGTGTGTGAAAAAAAGGACAGAGATAGAAAGAGGGAGAGAGTGAGTTGATGTTGATGATGAAAAGCCTGTGTAACAGCCCAGTGAGCAGTGCACTATTTCATTTTGCTTGCTGTCAATGAAACATCAAAAGACAGCTAGTGCAACAAATGTTACCATAGTTTCAGAAACAATGCTGCTCCAAAGCTGATAAGCTGGCCAGCCAAATGAATATGCAGCACAATAACTCAAGAGCAACTATAGCATATAACCGGAAAAGTTGCCTAGGCCAAGAAACATAGATAAAGAGAAGTCCTGACTCACATATTGATCCCGTGTTGTGTCAGTATGGGATGGATCACAACTTCCTTTCTATGAGGAATGACAAATGTGTTACGTGTCACAATTAGACTAGGGAACGAAAGCAACTTTGTTTCTTTAGATGTGGCAAAACGACATATCTCATAATATAATCACAATTATGATTAGGTTTCAGGGTGTTGTCAAATAGTGAAGTGGGTGTATGTGCTGCCGGTCCCAAAGGGCTTGGTCAGCTGTGGGACAAAGGGACACCAGGGTGTACCAAAAGAAGACCTCGTGAGTCAGTTCAATGGAATGTGATTCAATGCAGGGTTATGATCATTTTGTAGATCATGAAAGATTGTTATATTAGGCCTATTCCCTGATCTCTACTCCACTGTCTCCATTGCCCTTCGCCTCTCTTTCATTCTCTCTCTCTCTCTCTCTCTCTCTCTCTCTCTCTCTCTCTCTCTCTCTCTCTCTCTCTCTCTCTCTCTCTCTCTCTCACACACACACACTATTGCCATGCAAAGTCCTCTCAATGCTATCATGTGGCTATCTTAAGATTACAGGAGCATAAAACCATAACGCTATGCTTCTACACCCTTCTCACTTTCCAGGCCAACAGTCCCTCGGCAGGTTGGGCATGTGGCCCCCACCCCCGACTGAAGAGGGGGGTGTTAACCAGACATCGGTATGTGCCACCGTGTGCTCCTGAAATCACTGTACACCTGTATAGTCACTATCGCCATTTGATTAGTTACTGATATCTCAGATTTGGTCTATTTCTTTCCATTACCGTGGCCTTTCATAGCTTCACACTCAGCCTACGTCGTAATATGCTGGGAAGTCTCACATCATGGTTGACAACGCTGATACGTGCTTAATAAAAACCGAAGGCTTATCTCAACACGTACTGTTTTCTAAAAGAAACAGACCTTAGAGAAATAAACAGTGAGCAACTGAAATGAATGAAAGCCACCGATAGACCGACAGAGTGGTAAGAAAGAGGCAGGGCGAGAGATCAGACGAGACAATCCGGATCCTATCTGAATTGTGGGCTTTGTATCTTTTTGAAAACCAGTGTCTCAGATTAACATCAAACGCCCCACTAAGGCTTTAGCTGTGACTCCGTTTGGCATAGGCATCGGAGTTGTGAGCTATTTCTGATCCTCATTGCCTTTTGCCCGCTGGTTATCTCCAGCGAAACACGAGCTGTGGCGATAAGAGTTTGTTCGAGAACGGAGGATACAGCAGAGAGATAAACGGACAGCCTGACGATGGACGCGCTACCACATCAGCCTTAATTGTCCTGCGGCGCTAGCGAGGATCATAGCCCAGATTACTTCTTGAAAAATAAATCTCTATCCCAGCATCTCTGTGTCCGTTTTTCTCTTATGTGTGTCCATGTATTTCCCATGCAGCCTCCCCGGACCCTCAGACAGAGGACTCCTCTGTTGCAGCGCTGGGAGTCAGGCCAGGTCAATGGCCACAAAGAGGAGGAGGACTGAGACGTGACGGGTGACGGGCAGGTCCGCTCTAGTCCTGCAAGTCTGAGCTGGAGGTGAACGACCCCACTGAAGGAGGAGTTTAGACCACTGTTATAGAGCCTATGAACCTAAAGTTGGACAGGCCACAGCAGTGGTGAGAAAGTGATGCCTGGACAGTAAGGCTGACTTGAACAAAGAGACAATACCCCTTTAGGACCCTCCTGTTGTTGGCATTGTGGGGGGGGGGGGGGAAGACTGTTGTCAGAAGATGTTTCCTGACAGTTAAGGAGTGGCAATATCAACGATGAACTCTTTCGTAATGATTGAAAGTGGCATAGGTCTACAGTGCGTTTTTGCATTGTGGGCTTATTTCACAGCAATGCTTTTATATGATGTTTATTCATAGCATATAATTATTGCTTATTGGGACACTTCTATCTACTATGTTTTCTGAAGAATTTTCAATCTGCGAATCAAGCTCTCATTAAGTTATTGCTGGTTCAGCAACGGACACTGTAACACATTGATTTCCTTTAATCACACTAATACATCTGTTATATATATATATATATATATATACATATATATATATATATAAGGTATCCATTACCTATTTTATTTTATTAATCAACGACTACATAAAATTGACAATTTAAACATGACATGTTTGTTGTAACAGATTAAAGTGCAATAAAGTGAACAATGACACATGTAAAGTTGACATAGAAAGAGGGCTTTGTCACGCAAACGTTATATGAATGTGTCATATATTATTTTACATACAGTAGCTTGCATGCAGAATTAACTGGGTTAGGCAACAATGTATGACAAAGTTCTATTTCTTTTGAAACACGGTAGAATGGAACGCACCAGGATGGTATGTAAAAGGTGTTGTTGCCATTCAAGGGTGCAATGCCTATTGTTATTTAGTAATTACCAAAACTTGCATGCCCTAGTTAGTTTGTCATTCGTTTGTTCAGACTTTAGTGGTAAGATATTTGCCCTGAAAAGGAACAGGTCTGCCCAATTATCCAACTGCATCAATGGCATTGCCACATATCAGCCTATTGTTGGCTTGTGGAATTTAATAATTAATAAAAACAGCTTGGGTTCCATAGAGACCGCAGTATGAGGTTATTACTGTAATTACGGCGTTTTCTGCCTTCCTGCCTTTGCAATGGCATGTGATTGTGTGTGTGTGTGTGTGTGTGTGTGTGGGGGGGGGGTGTTTGTGTGCCTGTGTGTCTGTTTGTTTGTATTGTAGGAAGGTGTTGGAATAAGGTGAGTTCACAAAAGCATGCTTTAGTGACCTCACAATTTTTCCCAAAATACATTGACTTGTTTTAGCCAAGCATTACAGCCAACATATTATTAAAGGGTGCCCGAGTGCTGCCATGGAAACAATGTTCATATGATCTGATACAGAAATATATCAAATAGATTTTAATTAATTCAAGCTAAATATTGACAATATCTGTATATATCCATGGACATCATTGTTCCTTTGGCATCCATACATTTAAAGATATAGACAGGTACTTGTCTTGTCACTTTTTTCTATTGCTTCTTTTCATCAGGGTATTGCAATACCAGCCATCGATTAGTATTGTAGTGTTGTGAGAGAGCATTTCGAGGATAAGCTGCTTCTGTGGTAATGGCTCTCTCTGGAGCAAATATAAGAGGTCGAGGAAGAAGGCAGGTACATTCGCATGTGTGTGAGTGTGTGGCGCGGGGGCTGCCTGTGTGGGTGAGATGGGGAAAGGGAGAAAGAGAAACACAGAAGGAAACAGAAAGACATCAAAAGAGAGAGTGTGTGTGAGAGAGAGAGAGAGAGAGAGAGAGATAGAGAGAGAGAGAGAGAGAGAGAGAGAGAGAGTCCAAAGAGTTGCTGATCTGTTGTCTTTTTATGTGCCCTTACAAAGTAACCCAACACTCCACCAAGGTCTCACCGGATAACACGGTGTGTCTGTTTCATGAGCTGGGAAAGGCAGCCAATTGAGGCAGTCAGTGTACTTTCTAAGAAGCCATGCTCATGTATGGATTACTGGCCTTCCTTGCTCTTATTACGGTGGACGTAGTTGCAATAGACAGAACCCAGTTCAGTGTGTTGCCATGGTAATTGGCATTATGCTGAATGGTGTTACAGTGTGTGTGTTTAAGTGCTTGTTTGTGTTTTGTTTGTTTGTGTGTGTGTCAGAGACTAAGTTGGCAGGATTAAAGAGGATTTTGCATATTCTGTGTAGGTGTGTGCTTTGTGCCTCGGACATCAAAGCACAATGTCATGCAGTGCCTTAGTCATGGAATATCAGAAACTAGACTTTGGTTAGGGGAGGAACAATCCGTGTTGACTATAAACCAAACAACCCCACTCTTCTATTGACGGTAACTCTGCCTGTATATCCTATTGCATAATGAATCCCCCACTATCCACTTCCTGGTTTCCTCCAACCCATGGCGGGTTGTGTCATTGGGTAACCTAATGTCCCTTCAATGTCACTGCCAGAAAGACATGAATACACCCCTCAAGCAGCCGTAGGGAAACCAAGCAAATAACCTAAACCACATTTTGTCAAAGGATAAAAGATAGGAGCAAGAGGTCTTTTCGTGATTATGACAGCAATTTTAAAGCAGATTTTACAGTCAAGTTGCGTGTCAAAGTATATTTTGTACCATAATATTTGAATAAATAAACAACCCTCAGTATCTTTCAATCCAAAATGGAGGGAAAAAATCCAATATCAGGGTGACACAATCCCTCAGAGTCTGATGGTTAGTCTATGGCGAGATATCGGATATCGCTGTGATGAGTCTGAGGAGTACACTGACATGCCTGAAGGTTGGTCAGTACACAACAGACTCTAATCTCTATGCTGCATACAGTTTCACAAGGATAAGGCTCATAACGTCCACTGGAAGCAGACCTCCCCTCCCTCAACTGCAGTGTGTGAGAGAATGTGTGTGGTTGGGTTTACTTGTGCAAGTGTACAGCAACTTGTGACTATCCTATTATGAAAGTCAGTATAAAGCAATAAACCAAAGATTGCAGTCGGTGCAAGTTTTTTCCTTATTGCCAGAGGTAGGATGGAGGCCATTTTGTGACAAGATTTATGTTGGACCATAAAACCTCATATTAACAGGTAGAACGTATTTCTCTGTCCACATCATGACTCGACCCTCTCAACTAGCACAGAATACCATGCACACCAACACTGCCTCTCTGTGTTGAATGGAATCGTCTCCTCACACATGTTCAGTGTGGCTTACACACTGAAATGTTACCTTTAGCTCACTCAGACTTCATTTTACCCCTTACTCTTGGGGATTCATTTCACTAGTTCATGGGGAATGGCTAAGCTATTAACAACTGCACATGTAACAAATTGAAGCTTTTCCCCGCAGATGGTATCTCTCAACTTTGTATATAGATCGCCCTCTAGTGCTTCCTCAACAGAACTAGATTTTGAAGAATTATATATTGGATCAGTGAGAATGTATTACTAGAAGAATTCAGATCCTTACATTATTACTCATTTTATTGACCTATTTCTAAAAACTTTGTAACTCATTTAGCTGGTCATTTATTCAAATCAAATTAGAAGGCAATAAACTTAGTTGAAAAAATAGAAACATATATACTGTATTTATTTGTGTCATTTAAACAAATAAAAATATTCTTATGAAATCAAACGCACAATCATTCAAAAGTCTAAATCTGAAACAGGAAATGTTCACACATAATTTTACTCTTTACTCGTGACGGCTGCAAGTTGCTGCAATGTTTACAGTCATCAGCAGAAATATACACAAGGAACATCTACATCTCTGTGTGTGTGAAAGACACAGGCTGAGAGAGTGAGAGTGCGAGAGTGAGTGAGAGAGAGAGAGAGAGAGAGAGAGAGAGAGAGAGAGAGAGAGAGAGAGGGAGATAATGAGCTAACTAATGAGCGGAATTTCCAAATGTGGAGAGGGATTGCCACCTAGGGGATGTGTAGATGCTCTCTGGAGGTGCAGCCTCACTTTCCCATTCCTAAAGGTGGCAAACACATGCACCACGTAATAACATAGCACGTTTAAATGACCCATGGTGTAAAATTGCCTCTTCTCATGCCATCTATATTAATCTAAATAAGACAAGGGCATCTACAACACTTAGGACATGTGCATTTAACATGATGTATCCTAACATTGTGAAGCATTGTGAAGGACAGTATTGAGTGTATGATGTCAATTTGGACTCCTGATTCTCCCAAAATGATGGTGGCAGCATTCTGTTGTCTGGGAGATCAAATAAGGCCAGCTGCAGCCAGAGCAACTCTAAGCTTTGGGGACAACTTGAGCCTTGTTAGGCCTGTCTGTCAAGTTAATTAATGAGAATAATTATAACTAATGAGAGGTATTAATGTGAAATTTGTGTTTTCTTCTTCTTCTTTTTTTTGTCAGGGGGGTACATTTAACAAAAGGGAAAGTTTCATGTTTCCAATAGAAACATACTTTTAAGGTGGTGAGAGAGAAAGACTACAAAAGAACAACCTTGGAGCCTCTAGAAATGTGGAAATGTTACGTGAAAGCAGAGGAAGTTATTCAATTACTAGTTATTATTCTTGATTCCTGATTCATAAAGTGCCATTGATTATCACAAAGAGCACAGGGTCAAGCTTGTCACTGGAAACCATTACCTGGAAGTTGAAGCTGCCGCGTTTCAGTGTAAGGTCTGGAAAAACAAAACCAGAGTGACGTTCACAGATATTTTCAAGAGCAAAGAGCTGCATAAAAATGAACACTAAAATGTACTGCTAGATCAGTTCAAAACTCCCTGGATGGAAACACAAAACCTAAAGAGGAATAAAAAACCTCACCTGTAATGTGGTCCTTGCCATGAACCTCGGTCCAGAATTTAGCTTCATCCCTGAGAATAATTTAGTAATGTAATTTTTTTTGCTTAATATTATTATTTATGTTATGTATATATAATCTTTAATGTACTATAATAACTTAAAATGCAGATCTACTGTACAAGCTTAGCAAATGTAATAACTTTGTCTTTTGACTTAAACATTTCAACCCATTTCTGTATGTTCAAATTACCTACCTTTTTCTCTTATCTGCCGCTGCTGCTTTCACTAAAGACATATAGGACATATATATGATTAATTATTCTAGACAGGAAGCTTGTACAAAAGTACAAAAACAACAAGAGCATAGTTAGGAATACAGGACTAATGAAGTACCTTTCTTATGTGCCACAATAGCCGCTAGCGTTAAAGCCAAGCAGAATAGCACCACAGCAGAGAAAGAGCCTAGCATTAGCGGCCAGTCCATACCTAGCCAAGATAAACAATTGTTACAAAGCATGGTTACCATTACGATTGTAATAGTGTTTTGCAATGCATATACAAGACGAATACATTGTGTTACTACAAAAGATGTCCACTTCTCAAAAACCATGGTTACCTGTTGAAAGAGGAGGCATTGTGCCCTCTGAAAGATAAACAAAACATAAAAACCACAGCCATTCAAATAGAAAATGCATTTTAATACAACATGAATGCATACAGTAAGTAAGACACAGTAAGTAACACACAAACACACACACACACACACACACACACACACACACACACACACACACACACAGACACTCAAACATGTTCAGCAAGTGCTAAAGGGAGGCTGCTATCTGAATCTTCACCAATGAGGATGCCCTTTTGGGACTGTCCTGTGGAGTGATCCTCAAAAAACCACTGGAAGGTGGTGTGGGGAGCTCATTGTGGGGCTTGTGTGAGATCTCATCCCATCTGGTAAAGAGAGAACAAGGCACCATGGCAAGGAGAGGACCATGTGCAAACCAAATGCCACACACCTAAACGATGCTAAAAGGTCAAAGTGCGCGGAGGCAACATGTCTGGTGAAGCAGAGGACACACTAACTAAATTAATCCAGTGTTGAACCACAAAGCAAACGGTGCCCTCCAGTAAAATAAGTGGAAGGCATTTTACAATTAGCTCCACTACTCACTCGCCTTACAGAAATTTCATTCAGAACATTCAGGCTTAGTCAAATAGACGTTTGATGTCTTGCCTGTAACAGTGATCCAGATGGAGTCACTAGAGGTAGAGTTGACTGTTCCCATTTGACCGTGGGTGACTTGGTAGAGACAGGTGTACGAGCCCCCCTCTCCTCCTGTTATGGGTCCAATGTGGAAGACTCCGGGTTCACTCAACGAGAGATGGACCTGGCCGGCCTGGGACACGACCATGAATGTACCCCCAGTGTTCTTCAGAAGGAGGAAGGCCACATGTCGGGCATTGGACCGAACCGGTGGGAGGGAGCAACGGAAGTACAGATTCTGGCCCCGTTTGACCTGTCCACTAGGCGGTTCTACTGACAGGATCGGAGAGGGCAGAGGTGGAGGTACTATAAATTCAAAAAAAAAGTAGAGCGAGTAGAAATAGAAGTTACATCTTATTTGATATCCTTTGACACCTTCAACGGTCCACCACACTGTTATCTCTGAAGGGTAGTCACTGCTAATTATCAGAGTTGTCTCCCTAACCCCACTTCCTACTTTAACCGTCGTAGTAGACCAAAGTGCACCCTGGCTGTTTGATGTGTGTTTGTGCACGGGTGGGGCCTCTGTTTCTTCATAACCGAAAGGATGTCACAGTACCACCCGCACACACACAAACACACACACACACACAAACACACACACACACACACACACACACACACACACACACACACACCATGACATAAACCATTACAAGCACAAGTACTTTTTTGTTCGGTGGAAGGTGGAAGAGAAACGGATATCATGGGAGTGTTTATTGTTCTGTCTCACAAGCCAAATAAGCAGTAGGGCCTCTTCCGTTTACACGGACAGAATTTGTTTCATACAATGTTCAAATAAGATGTTTCATATGTTTTCACAACAATCACTTTCATATTTCTGTATCTTTTAACTGTCAATAAGCACTGTGTGTACTGTAAAAAACAATCTTAGGATATGAAATAGCACATTATAACAGAATTTAATATATACATACTCTCTCTCTCTCTCTCTCTCTCTCACACACACACACACACACACACACACACACATACTCACAGAAAAACAAATGTATGTACTAACCTGGCTGCTCCATACTCAGATATAAACTGAAGTGACTGTATATCTGCTGGTTCATATACTGACAGAGGTATAGGATATCCAGTTGGGTCCAGCTGCTCATCACTTCAAATGTGAACTGAGGTTCTTGCATTTTAAGTGTTGCATTGTTGATCATTTCGTGTGAAAGATTACCACCCCTCTTTTGGGCCGAGAATAACCTGAAAACATCCCCAGTTTGGCCCTCAGGGGCCCGACAGAGCAGTACAAGCTGGCCGTCTCTTTTGGAAGAGAGCTGGGAGAGCAAAGGGGCTGGGAGAACCTCTGGGCTTTGAGTTGATGCTATAGCTGAGGAGGAAAGAAAGAACGTTTAAGAGCAACTTTCAACAGGGACATTTGTGTGAATGTGCCGTTGATCTGTCTAAATGGCTTAAACGGAAATGCTTTACAAACTTTGAATCTGTAGTGATTTATTCCATCTGATTGTTCTTAAGGTTTGGGTAAAATAATGTATTTTTACATTTACGTCTAAATTAAGAAGATTTTAAAACACTTACCCCAAAGTAAAGAATAGACAAATACAGCAGGCGTCCAAACTGAGAGACCAAGTCGACTAACAACCATCTTTTAGCAGACTGCCAACTATATGAATCATTTGTTGTACAGAGCCGATGTCTTCTGCATTTGTGTGGCTCTCTCTCTCTCTCTCTCTCTCTCTCTGTTTTTTTTGTGAGTCTGTGTGGTTTTCTTAAGAGGTATGACATCCTCTTGACCACGGAATGGGAAGTTAAATCTGTAAACACACTTCCGTTTAAGGACACAGTGTGTTGAATGAAGGGAATAAAATTTTAAAAAGCTGGTGAAACCACAAAACACACAAGGAGTAGAAGATTAAAAAGAGGATCCAACATAAAATATATTTGTTAGTTGTTCTGTATAATGGGGGTGAGGTTTGGCAGTTAGCAATTTGTCCTGATAGCAGTTTAACGATAGGTACCGTATGGCAGATGTGGTGTGATTCTATCCCACGTCTTCATTTTAAGCCTTCCCATAACCGATATATTGAAAAAGTTTATATGATCATGCAAGCATCTGAGGTTAAGTTCTGAAATAATTATCTGCGCATGCGAAATTCAGTAAGTAGTTAGGCCTGTATGCCATAACAGTGCGACAGAGACACCTAGTGGGAGATAAACGTTTATCAATTTACATTGGGCTAGCAGGCCTTGTTTAACGGTTCCAGCTGCAAGCATTAGTACAACGAGTTCACTTTGTTTCGGTAGGATGATGTCAC
>JAPMUY010010585.1:0-119665 GCA_026901105.3 Galaxias olidus
CACAGCCACTTGGCAACGTAGGCGCCACAGCTATCTGTGTCATCTTTGCTGGTGGTCAGCTGTTCCAAAAGCTTGAAATAGTTCTCTTGGGCTTCACACGCTGGAGCCCCATCCTGAAACCTGAGCTGCCAGAGCTGCTATTTTGACACCAACCCAGTGGTGTGGACTGGCGCTATTCCAAGGCGAGGATGCAGTGTTTGCTTGTGTCTGTTTATATACATAATATATTGATTGCATGTGCATGTACTATGCCAGTTTTGGGGAGTAGTGAACTACATGTAATTAAACTAGTAGTTGAACAACATTTTCTAAGTAGCTTCAGTTAACCAAACTAGATTTCTTCATAGGGTAGCTTTGCTGTATGTGGTTCAACTTCGTCCAGTGTGACGTAATTAACTACACAAGACTGGTAGATTGTGTGCCCTTTTGTTGACATTGTTACCCACTTAATGTTTACTGTGCCAGAAGACAAGGACTTTACAGCAGGAACCCAAGAATGAAATGAAAATGGAATGACACGGGGGAAAAGTATTGAACACATGTAAGGGAGGTGCAAAAAGGCATGGAAAGCAAAGACACCAGCTGAAATCTATCAGTAATTAGAAAGCAATCCTGCCCTTTGTCAGTGGAAATTAATATCAGCTGGTTCAGTCCCAGCTGATGGCCTATAAAAAGGTCTCTCATGACCATGGTGTCACACAAGAAACATCTCATGATGGATAAAGGCAAAGAGCTCTCGCAAGACCGTCACAACGTTATTGTTGCAAAACATACTGATTGTTTGGCTGCATTGGTTGCAGAAGGATTTCTAAACTTCTGAATGTTCCAGTGTTTGGGCCATAATCCGGAAGTGGAAAGAACATAATTTCACCATAAACCAGCCACGACCAGGTGCTCCTCGTAAGACAGAGGAGTGAAAAGAATTATCAGAAGAGTTGTCCAAGAGCCAAGGACCACTTGTGGAGAGCTTCAGAAAGACCTGGAATTAGCAGGTACAATTGTTTCAAAGAAAACAATAAGTAATGCACTCAACCGCCATGGCCTGTATGCATGCTTACCATGCAAGACTCCATTGCTGGAGAAAAAACATGTTGAAGCTCGTTTAATTTTGTTGTTCAACGTTTAGACAAGCCTGTGAAATACTGGGAGAATATAGTCTGGTCAGATGGGGCCAAAATGTAACTGTTTGGAGGCCATAATACACACCATGTTTGGAGGTGAAATGGCACTGCACATCACCCCAAACACACCATACCAACAGTGAAGTTTGGAGATGGGAACATCATGGTGTGGGGCTGTTTTTCAGCATACGGCACTGGCAAAGTTCATATAATTGAAGAAAGGATGAATGGAAAAATCTACTGAGACATTCTTGATAAAAAAAATCTGCTGCCATCTAAGATTTGAAGACTGTTTGTGTGGAAGAATGGGCCAAAATCACACCTGAGCAATGCATGCGACTAGTTTCTCCATACAGGAGGCGTCCTGAAGCTGTCATTACCAACAAAAGCTTTTGCACGAAGTATTAAATACATTTCAGTAAGCATGTTCAATACTTTTTCCCTGTGTCATTCCATTTTATTACACATAACTTAATTTCTGAACATATTTGTTTTGGTTTCTTTGCATGTGTGGATTGCATGGTTTGTTACCGACATCTGGAGAAAATTTAATGTGAATAGCACCTTTAAAAATATATTTACTGAGAGAAATGGTGATGTGTTCAATACTTATTTTACCCGCTGTATACAGCATGTTTAAAACAAGCAGAACTGACCAAAGTGCTGTATAATACATTCAAATACAGTATATCAAACATATAAAACAAAACAATACAAAAACCAGGTGGTACATGTGTAGACAATACCAAAAGTGAAAAAAAAGTATACTTGTTTTGTACTAAATATATACGAAGTACAGTGTACTTAATACAGACAAAGTATACTTTTCTGGATATTCTTTAGTATATTTTAATTGATCTAAAGTAATTATTTTTTGGAACAAATTAATATAACTTAAGTTGTACTTGTTATACTTAAAGTGTAAGAAAGATGTGTGTAGTGTTGTATGTACAGGAAGAATAAAGCACTTGACGGTATTACATTCTAACTTCTTTATTCACGGCATTACTTCAACTATCCTTTTTTTCTATTTACCTAAAGTACACTTCTGACTAGTCATCTCTAGCGCCATCTCCTGGACCATTACAACATTGCAAGACACAACATTTCCCCTTTTCTTGAAGGATTTACAGCACTTCCCCAGAACCTTTTAACATGCAAAAAAAAAAAAAATCTTTGTTTGGTTATCTTCAGTAATAAAATAAAAGTAACAAGTTGTAGTATAGAAACAGCTTGAAATTATCCGAATCCTGAGTTAAATGAAATATATTTTTCGTACGCAATAATCTTTTTTCCGATTTCCTGCACAACTCAAGTGTCCATAACATTCATAAACTAATTTACGTTTTGCAGAACATGCATTTATGTTTTTACTTAAGCCTTTTAGTTTCAGGGAAACTTTAACCTTTTACGGTGGTCCTCATCTTACAAACTCCCTCAACCACTGTGGTGGGTTACTGTGTCTCAGATTACGTCTTAGTCCTGGTGCATAATTAACCACATTCTCTATCTCTGGAAAGCCATCAAGAACAGTCTCATTAACCTGGCTGGTGGACTCTAAAGCTGTTTTTGGGAAGTGTGTCAGTTTCGATGCATTCCATTTCCTCCCGTCACTAAGTAGGTAAGTATTCAGTCCCACTTTCTTAACCACTGTCCGAGGCTCTGTGAATCGTGATGATCCTTTGTAGACATGTTCAGGTCTCCTGACACGTACCATGTCATTGAGTTGAAACTTTGACTCTCTTGCACCTCTCTTTTGATCTGTGTAGACTTTACTCTTTTGTTGTTTGCATCTCACCTTCTCTACAACCTGTTGGTGTGATTTTAACTTATAAGAGAGAGGAAGAACGTCCATCTTAGTACGCATCTTCTTGTTCCTTATCAACTCGAAAGGCGTAGCCCCTGTAGTAGCATGCGGTGTTGCACGATAGTCCAGCAAAACTCCGTCACTGCTTTTTTCAATGGTCTGTGCATTCTCTCGGCTGCCTGGATACTTTCTTTAAGCACTCTGTTGAATCTCTCAATTGCTCCATTTTCCCTTGGATAGTAAACACTTGAGCGAAGGTGCTTTATCTCTCTCCCTTTCAAAAAGACTGAATGCATGCGAAGTAAACTGACAGCCATTGTCAGAGACCAGGTAACACGGATTTCCTTCTCGACTAAACACTGAGGTAAAAAATTGCATAACCACTTCTGTAGTGACATTAGCCGCAAACGCTACCTCAGCCCACATGCTATAGTAGTCAGTCAGCGTTATCGCATAACGACAGTCCCATGTAGCCTTTTCAAAAGGACCTGAGATATCGATAGGCACTTTTTCCCACGGCTTATCTGGCAGTTCTACAGGCGTAAGCGGTGCTGGTGCTGTCTTCGCTGTCTTGTCATTGTACTGACACGACACACACGAAGCAATCATGGACTCCACATAGCTGTCCATTCGCGGCCACCAATATAGCCTCCACAGCCAGTTCATCTTTAACCATGAAATATTGAGCAAGGTCATCCTTCACATTCTTTATGCATTTTGGCCAACCTTTTAGGATTTGAAGTCGAAGGTGAGTGAGCTCCGGACATGTCTCACGTGCATCTGTGAACCCCTTTACTGAAATAGCATGCAATGGGTCCTTGAAAACACTAGCCACTATGGCAGGCTCCACTTCCTGTTCACCTGTGTCAGGCAGCGGAAGTCTAGATAAGCAGTCGGCAGTCATATTACATTTTTCCGGACGGTAAGTAACTTCGTAAGTAAAGCAAAGTAATCTTGCAGACCATCTTGCAACACGCAGTCCCGCTCGACCCGTACCCTTGGAAGTGAGCAGAGCAGTAAGGGCCTGGTGGTCTGTACGGAGCACAAAGCAATTACCCCACAGGTAAGTCCTCCATTTTTCTACGGCCCACACACAAGCCAGCGCTTCACGTTCAACCGTTGAGTATGTGCGTTCTGCCGGGGAAAGAGTCCTGGATGCAAAAGCAACAACCCTCTCAGAGTTGTCTGGATGCAGCTGAGCCAGCCCCCCCCCCCCCAGTCCATAATCAGAGACGTCAGTAGTCACGTAGGTAGGTAACTTAGGGTCATATAGTGCCAGAACAGGACTTTCTACTATCAGTCTCTTAATCTCGGCAAAACTAGACTCTGCTCCTCTAGTCCATTCAAACCTAAGATCCGTAGAGTCCCTGAGCACGGCCCGAAGCGGTTACATAACTGTCAAAGTAGGGAATGAATTTGCTGTACCACAAAGCAAGGCCTAGGAACGATCTCAGTGAAGATATGTTATGTGGTGCAGGTGCCCTGGTCACTGCAGTCACCCGGTCCTGGTCAGGGTGAAGTCCATCTTTGGATATGGTGTGACCTAAGAACTGTAAAGATGTCTGGTTGAACTTACACTTTATTCAGCTCGAGACCAACCACCTTCAGAACCTGCAGCACCCTCTGTAGCGTAGCATGATGATCCTGCTGGGTAGAACAAAAGCATATAACATCGTCCAAGTAAGCCTGAACTCCCGGTATACCTTTTAGAACGGTTGACATCTTCTGAAATGCAGCTGGAGCTGATGCCAGTCCAAATGGAACTCTGCAGAAACGGAAGAGACCTTCATGTGTTATGAAGGCAGTCACATCCCGGCTATCTGGATGAAGAGGCATCTGATGATAGATGGAAGCTAAGTCTACAGAAGAAAAAACTGTAGCTCCTAAATTCCGCGAACAGCTCTTCCATGTGTGGTAAGGGATGACAGTCAATTACAAACGCCTTGTTTGGCTCTCTGAGATCTACTACGGATATCTTCTCCTTCTTTTTTCTGAGTCACAACTATTGGGGAGACCCACGGAGACGCATCAATCCGCTCGATAACCCCCTGATTTTGTAAGTGCGTAAGCTTATTGGTCACCGCTTGTCTGACAGAAAATGGAAGCCTTCTTAGCTTTTGTTGCACTGGTGTAGCCTCTGGTTTAATTTTAATCTTATGCACAAAACCCTTAACACAACCAATTTTGCGTAGTTGAGACTGGTGTCACCTGTTGCGATATGTATGTATGTGATACTGTAGGTAAAAGGTCATCAGGGCCGGTCACTGTAACAACCTTGGCGCTCTCGATACGCATATGCAGTGCCACAAACACCTAATCCTAGCAATGCAGTACCTGACTTGACCACTACGAACGAGCACTGTATTGAATGTTAGTGATGTCTTCATGAACGATTCGTTCATATTGAACGAATCTTTAAAATTACTCGGGACTAACGAGTCGTCTCAGAGAGTGATTCGTTAATTTTGGTCGCGCATGCGCAACAACAGTTGTGTTCGAGTCATTCGTTCATTTCTTTCAGCATAAGTATAGGAAACATCAATTAATAGTTCACCACCCCTCAACTGGGTCTTCGAGTCTGAGTCGTTCGTTCAATTTTCACGTGATAGCTCAGCATAGAAAAGAGAAATGTTTTGTTCGCCATATTTATGTAGTTATGACTGCGCCGATTCACTCATTGTGATAATTAAGTCACCTCAAAGCAGTTGCAATATACTCCTTTACTGAAACGTGATGTGTTGTATTTAGCCAAAAAATCACAATGTTGATATAACTTTAAGATGTATTTATTTAAAATCAAGTTGTCCCATACAGCCAAATAACAATCACACTCGAACTACAACTAAATCACACAATATTGCAGTATACACTGTCTAATGTGATAAACTGGTTGTTTTTTGTTTGATTTGACTGTAAACTGTAAAGTAAAAAACAGAAAAAAAACTGACCCAAAACCAGTAATAATAATTCGTGAACCAATTCAATCATTTCTGTTTTCTATGCTACGCCTACTACTAAAAGATTAGTTCACCCCTCGAATGGATCTTCGGATCTGTCAGAGAGATTCGTTCAAAAGATTAGTTCACCCCTCGAATAGATCTTCGGGTCTACGTCTTTCGTTTACTGGTCATGTGACAGCTGCATGGGCTAGGCACGAGAGATCAGGAAACATAAATTAGCAGTTCACCCCTAGGTAATGGGTCTTTCGTTCACTTGTATCGTGACTGCTTCATGCATAACACAAACATAACACACGTCAGTTCGCATTAACCCCCCCCCCCCCCCCATCCAATGAACGAAATGAACGAAAAGACTCAAAAAAAGATTTGTTCATTTTACTGAACGAGAGTTAAAGAACTGAGTCCCCAAAATGAACCGATCTTCCCATCGCTATTGAATGTCCATTATGGTTCACTGCAGCAGGCATGGATCCTACAACTGGTATTTTCTCGAGTATGTAAACAGGTTCATTGTATGCTTAACTAGGTCACAGGTCGAAAATAGGCTTTGATAAGTGCTCTCTGGAATAATTGAAACTGATGATCCAGTATCCACTATTAACTCAACATCACGAAAACGTCCAGAAGCATTCACTTGCAATGTGCATAGAATTTTATCCTGTACAGCACCCGCCATGTAAAGTACTGACAGTTCATTTATCACCACCTCACGTACCTCCTTTTTATCTGAACGGCAAACTTTAGAAAAATGTCCCACTTTTCCACAAGCATTGCATGTTACTTTAACTGCTGGACATGAAGGTTTATTGGCCAGGTGATTTGTAGAACCGCATCTGTAGCAAGAGCGATTACTTCCCACATTTTGAGTGGTGGGTGGAGCCGTAGTCGAACACTGGGTCCTCCGCTTCCCCTGGCGCTTCCTCCTCGGCTGGTGTTGAATAGCTCTCACGGGCGCAGCTCTATCTGTATTTGCCCCGGAGAGAACGTTGGCATTCCGTAGTCCGTCCTCGATCTGCAAAGCCATTGTAATAGCCTTCGCCAGCGTCAGGTCGGATTCCAGCAAGAGTTTGTCCCTAATGCGCGTGTTAGCTACCCGCTCTATCAGTTGGTCACGCAACATTTGTTCCACCATTGTCCCAAATTCACAAGCTGAAGCTAACTCGCGTAACGAAGCTATGAACTTGTTTATCATTTCTTGTGGTCTTTGCCCTCTCTGTCGAATGTATGACGTTCAGCAATCACATTGACTTTAGGAACAAAGTACGTTTTGAAACTTTCCACAGCTGATGTAAATGTAGTACCCGTATCTGGTAGTGTATAAAATAGTCTCTGTCCCTCAGCTCCAAGCGCATGGAGTAGGACGGTGCGCTTTCTTTCTTCCGGCCAGCTATCTCCTGTAGCATCAATGACTAGAATGTAATTGTTAACATTTTTAACCACGTAGGAAAAGAAATAGTAGGTTCGCCTGGGCAAGGCATGAACTGGGCAGGCATATGCACAGAAATCGCCATCCACGTCGCCAATTTTGTAGTGTTGAATGTATAGGAAGAATAAAGCACTTGACGGTATTACATTCTAACTTCTTTATTCACGGCATTACTTCAACTATCCTTTTTTTCTAATCAGAGCCATCCAATCTCTGTACTCACAAAGCGAGAGCTGTGTCCGGGTCTGCGGCAGTAAGTCGGACTCGTTTCCGGTGAGGGTTGGCCTCCTCCAAGGCTGCGCTTTGTCACCTATCCTGTTTGTGGTATTCATGGACAGGATCTCACGGTGTAGCCGCGGGGGAGGGGGGCTGCGGGTTGGTGGGCTGCGGGTTGGTGGGCAGAGGATTGCATCACTGCTTTTTGCAGATGATGTGGTCCTGATGGCATCATCAGTCTGCGACCTGCAGCACTCATTGGATTGGTTCGCAGCCGAGTGTGAAGCAGCTGGGATGAGGATCAGCACCTCCAAATCTGAGGCCATGGTTCTCAGCAGGAAACCGATGGATTGTCTACTCCAGGTAGGGAATGAGTCTTTACCCCAAGTGAAGGAGTTCAAGTATCTTGGGGTCTTGTTCTCGAGTGAGGGTAAAATGGAACGAGAGATGGGCCGGAGAATTGGAGCAGCGGGTGCGGTGTTGCAGTCGCTCTATCGCACCGTTGTGACGAAGAGAGAGCTGAGCCAGAAGGCAAAGCTCTCAATCTACCGGTCTATCTTCGTTCCTACTTCACCTATGGTCATGAAGGGTGGGTCATGACCGAAAGAACTCGCGGATACAAGCGGCGGAAATGAGTTTCCTCCGGAGGGTGGCTGGCATCTCCCTTAGGGATAGGGTGAGAAGTTCAGCCATTTAGAGCCGCTGCTTCTTTCGTAGAAAGGAGCCAGTTGAGGTGGTTCGGGCATTTAAGGATGCCACCTGGCCGCCTCCCTAGGTGTTCCAGGCACGTCCAGCTGGGCGGAGGCCGCGGGGCAGACCTAGGACCAGGTGGAAGGATTATATCTCCACACTGGCCTGGGAACGCCTTGGAATCCCCCAGTCAGAGCTGGTTAATGTGGCCCGGGAAAGGGAAGTTTGGGATGCCCTGCTTGAACTGCTACCTCCGCGACCCGACCCCGGACAAAGCGGATGACGATGATGATGATGATCCTTTTTTTCTATTTACCTAAAGTACCCTTCTGACTAGTCATCTCTAGCGCCATCTCCTGGACCACTACAACATTGAAAGACACAACAATGTGCTAAAACGTATATTTATTGCAACTTAAGTACTGTTAGTGTGCTAAATTGGAACAACTAATGATACACTAAAAGAATGCTGAGGTATACTTTGAGGGTGCAAGATATGTGTATTAGTATAGTAAAAGTATATTCATAGTATATGAAGAATCCACTTCTAGCACACTTTAAGTGATATTTAAAGCTGCTTTCAGTTTGCATTTAGCATATTTAAAAGGATCTTCCACTATCACTAAAGTACTCTATTAATATGCTAACGGTGACCTTTAGATTTGTTTCAAAGCATTTTTTATTATAGACACAATATATTTAAAGTGTATTATTAATTTGTTGCTAGTGTGTTTTAAGTACAATTAAGATATATGAAAGTTTCAACTTGTCCCGTGGGCTCACCACCCGCGGGAAAAACCAAGGGGGTCGGATGCGCTGCCAGAAAGGTGGCAGTGAAGGCAGAGGTTTTCGACGGATCGGACCCGGGTGGCAGAGGCTGGCTTTGGGGACGTGGAACGTCACCTCTCTGGGAGGGAAGGAGCCGGAGCTTGTGCAGGAGGTGGAGCGCTACCAGCTGGATCTGGTGGGGCTTACCTCTACGCACAGCCTCGGCTCTGGAACCTCACTCCTGGATAGGGGTTGGACTCTATTCTTCTCTGGAGTTCCCCAGGGTGAGAGGCGCAAGGCTGGTGTGGGGATACTCACAAGTCCCCGGCTAAGTGCCTCTATGTTGGAGTTCACCCCAGTGGACGAGAGGGTCACCTCCCTACGCCTGCGGGTCATGGGGGGAAAACTCTGACTGTTGTCTGTGCCTATGCACCGAACAGCAGTTCAGAGTATTCGGCCTTTTTGGAGACCCTGGATGGAGCCTTGTATGAGGCTCCTGAGGGGGACTCTGTAGTCTTGCTGGGGGACTTCAACGCACATGTGGGCAATGATGGAGACACTTGGAGAGGCGTGATTGGGAGGAACGGCCTCCCTGATCTGAACCTGAGTGGTGGCTTGTTATTGGACTTCTGTGCTAGTCATGGAATGGCCATAACAAACACCATGTTCAAACATAAGGATGCTCATAAGTGTACCTGGTACCAGAGCACCCTAGGCAGAAGGTCGATGATCGATTTTGTTATTGTATCATCGGACCTGAGGCCATATGTTTTGGACACTCGGGTGAAGAGGGGGGCAGAGCTGTCAATTGATCACCATCTGGTGGTGAGTTGGGTCAGGTGGCGGGGGAAGCCTCTGGACAGACCTGGTAAGCCCAAACGTGTAGTGCGGGTGAACTGGGAACGTCTGGAGGAGTCCCCGGTCCGGGAGGCTTTCAACTCACCTCCGGCGGGGCTTCTCTGGCATCCCTGTGGAGGCTGGGGGCATTGAACCGGAGTGGGCGATGTTCAAAGCCTCCATTGCTAAAGCTGCGTCTGAGAGCTGTGGTCTCAAGGTCTTAGGTGCCTCAAGGAGCGGTAACCCTCGAACATTCTGGTGTACACCGGTGGTCAGGGGAGCCGTCCGATTGAAGAAGGAGACCTTCCGGGGTATGCTATCCCGGGAGACTCCGGAAGCAGTTGCAAGGTACCGACAGGCCCGAAGGACTGCAGCCTCGGCCGTGGCAGAGGCAAAGCAGCGGGTGTGGGAGGAGTTCGGAGAAACCACGGAGAAGGACTTTCGGCTGGCACCAAAGCGGTTCTGGAAGACCATCCGACACCTCAGGAGGGGAAAGCAGGGAACCATCCAAGCTGTATACAGTAAGGATGGGACGTGGCAGACCGGGGTGGTGGTTCCCCTGTTCAAAAAGGGGGACCGGAGAGTGTGTGCCAACTACAGAGGCATCACATTACTCAGCCTCCCCGGGAAAGTATACTCCAGGGTGCTGGAAAGGAGGGTTCGACCGATAGTCGAACCTCGGATTGAGGAGGAACAATGCGGTTTCCGGCCTGGTCGTGGAACAACGGACCAGCTTTTTACCCTCGCGAGGATCTTTGAGGGGGCCTGGGAGTATGCCAATTTGGTCTACACGTGTTTTGTGGATTTGGAGAAGGCGTATGATCGGGTTCCCCGGGAGATACTGTGGGAGGTGCTGCGAGAGTATGGGGTGAGGGGGTCTCTTCTCAGGGCCATCCAATCTCTGGACTCCCAAAGCGAGAGCTGTGTCCGGATCTTCGGCAGTAAGTCGGACTCGTTTCCGGTGAGGGTTGGCCTCCTCCAAGGCTCCGCTTTGTCACCTATCCTGTTTGTGGTATTCATGGACAGGATCTCACGGCGTAGCCGCGGGGGAGGGGGGCTGCGGGTTGGTGGGCAGAAGATTGCATCACTGCTTTTTGCAGATGATGTGGTCCTGATGGCATCATCGGTCTGCGACCTGCAGCACTCATTGGATCGGTTCGCAGCCGAGTGTGTGAAGCGGCTGGGATGAGGATCAGCACCTCCAAATCTGAGGCCATGGTTCTCAGCAGGAAACCGATGGATTGTCTACTCCAAGTAGGGAATGAGTCTTTACCCCAAGTGAAGGAGTTCAAGTATCTTGGGGTCTTGTTCTCGAGTGAGGGAAAATGGAACGAGAGATGGGCCGGAGAATTGGAGCAGCGGGTGTGGTGTTGCAGTCGCTTTATCGCACCGTTGTGACGAAGAGAGAGCTGAGCCAGAAGGCAAAGCTCTCAATCTACCGGTCTATCTTCGTTCCTACTCTCACCTATGGTCATGAAGGGTGGGTTGTGACCGAAAGAACGAGATCGCGGATACAAGCGGCGGAAATGAGTTTCCTCCGGAGGGTGGCTGGCATCTCCCTTAGGGATAGGGTGAGAAGTTCAGCCATTCGTGAGGGACTCGGAGTAGAGCCGCTGCTTCTTTGCGTAGAAAGGAGCCAGTTGAGGTGGTTCGGGCATCTAGTAAGGATGCCACCTGGCCGCCTCCCTAGGGAGGTGTTCCAGGCAAATCCAGCTGGGCAGACCTAGGACCAGGTGGAGGGATTATATCTCCACACTGGCTTGGGAACGCCTTGGAATCCCCCAGTCAGAGCTGGTTAATGTGGCCCGGGAAAGGGAAGTTTGGGATGCCCTGCTGGAACTACTACCTCCGCGACCCGACCCCGGACAAAGCGGATGAAGATGATGATGATGATGAAAGTTTCAACTCTATTTTGCCATGCTTACAAAAACCGCACAGGGTAATTTCCCGTTCACAGCATTGGGGATCTAAATACGTTTGCTCCTGGGCTGGGACTGTGGTCTGTGCATGTATTTTAGGTTGTAACATGGAAAAGGAAAATAAATTTGGCAACTTCAGTACCATTCTATAAATGTGGTATAGCTGTGATTTATAAACAAAGGTGGCTGAGTGAATTTTTGTTTAATGTGGTCAGTGGCAGACAGGAAATTCTATTAAGATTCATCCACAGATTTGTATTTGCATTTGTATGGTTTTAATGATTAAGGATCATGAAAATTACCTTTAGTCTTTGTTATTTGATATTCGCTAATGAATAAAACTATTTGTAGGGGCAAGTAAATTTACATTGGGCAAGCAGTATTCTGATCCACTTGCGCGACCGAGCAAGTAAAAAAGTTTTTTACGTTGAGCCCTGAGTATTGTATACTTTCAAATATTAAGTTTTTTTTTTTATTTAGCAAATATTTATTAAAATACCGTTTTAGATCAAATTTATTTTAAGTGCGGTTGCAAATATGTCACTGTAAGTACACTTTGATTTAATATACTTTATAAATAGAGTATACAAATACACTTTTAGATCAAATGTATTTTAAATGTATTTTCAAATATTTCACTGTAAGTATACTCTATTTTAATATACTTTATTGAAAGTGTATTAAGATACAATTTTAGATCAAATGTATTTTAAGTGTACTTACAAAAAGTAATGCTGTAGTGTCATTTTGAGTAGTGCAAGAAGAGTAAAGTATACTTTAACATGGTTTTTAAATCTGTAGTCCACTTTTAAAATTAATAAGTATACTAATTTTTCACTTGGGTATACAGTTAGGCCCATAAATATTTGGACAGTGACACAATCTTCATGATTTTTCACTTGGGAAATGAAACAATACAGGCTAAGTGCATAGAAAACCACTAATTTGATTCCAAGACTAATGCGTAGAAATAGGTTTTGAGGACTTGAGGAATCGACAGAAGGGGCACATCTATAGGGGATGTAACTGCAAATGCGCTGAATCTGAGCTCTATACACTTCAGAATTCATCCGGCTGCTTCTGTCTTTTGAGAGTGGGATGGCCAGAAATGATTTACAGAAGATGGGTGTGCTTTGGACATCTGATCAGACCACACTAGGGGCCTTTCGGAGTCTGTTTGGGATTTGAACCACAGGTCTTTTGACAGTTTATTCAATGTTTACATGTGCAAATCTTTTGGCTACCTTACTGTACTGCCATGGCCCTTATGTACATCACTGAAACTGTCATCAAGGTTACTGTACTTAAGTACCTTTTGCAAGTATCATTTTGGGAGACTTTTTACTTTCACTCCACTACATTTCAAACTAAATTATCCTACTTTTGACTCCTACTTTTGCGTGATACATGTGGTTACTCGTTACTTTTATGTGTTGGAAATGCATTGTCTAGAAGATTCTATCCACAATATTTTCGAATGTCCCTTTGCATTTAGCGTTATTGGGGAAACCTCCGGCTGATGTCTAGATACTATGTTTTTAGCTTCATCAGCATAGCAGAGCATTTGACGATTTAGCTAGCAAAATTTAGGTTAAGTGAAGAAAAGTAAAAACTGTTGTTGAAAAGAACAGGGACAACTGCATATCCCCAAGCTAAACTTAATATTTGTCTGAATGAAGAATATTTTCATAGTTTGCCGGTTGAAGGAAATTATGTGGCCACAAAACCAATTTACAGAAACCCAAGCCCAATGTTGTCGTTATGGCTAAACCTATTAAAAAAAATAATTTGTATTTTTATGTAAATATTAGGGCAGCACGGTGGCTCAGTGGGTGTACTGTCTCACAGCAAGAAGGTCCTGGGTTCAATCCCCACCTGACCCAAGGGCCTTTCTGTGTGGAGTTTGTGTGTTCTCCCCGTGTTTGCGTGAGTTTCCTCCGGGTACTCCGGTTTCCTCCCACAGTCCAAAAACATGCAGGTTAATTGGTGACTCTAAATTGTCCGTAGGTGTGAATGTGAGTGTGAGTTGTTGTCTTTCCCTATGTGTCACCTGTGATAGACTGGCGACCTGTCCAGGGTGTGCCCTGTGTCGGCTGGGATAGGCTCCAGCCCCCCCTCGCGACCCTACATAGGATAAGCGGTGTAGCTAATGGATGGATGGATGGATGTAATTATAAAAATTATTTGTTACATTGATGCTGTTTCATTGGTTGTTACACTGTTCACATTGTTGACTCAGATCTTAGTTTCAACAGGCACATCATCTCAGTAGGCCTAACACAATCCCTGTGCGTCAGATAAATTATGTTAAAGTATGCCTACTGTTGCTCTCCTACAAGTCTCAAAATAATTTAATAATCATTAATTCTGGAAGGGTAGTAAGAAGAAATGCAGAAACAGAAAATGAGGGTTGACATTGATAAAGCCTACAATGGCTAATGGGACATAATTAAAGGTTACACACACACACACGGGTAACATGAATTATTATTATTATTATTATTATTATTATTATTGAAAGGGAAGCCTGTTTAATCATTTATTTAAATTTTTAAATGTATAAGAAACTTTGCCTACTGTATTATAAAATTCTTATTGTCATGTCAACAACCCATAACAAACCTAACCATAGCCTACTAAATAAAGGTATTTAAAGTCCTTCATATTAAAGCAATTATAGGCAACCTTTTTATAGTAACAGATTATCAATACGTTTCTTCTGATAGCACATTGTAATGTGTATAGGAGAATGAAAAAATCGTGATTCAGATCAGTCCTCTTGAAGTCTCAATATTTAACTCAAATTTTGTCTGCCACCAGGTACGATCTCTCATGAAACTTTGATGAAGTGCTTTATGGAGTGTATTTGTTAATCATCACGTCATTCCATACCTGTCTTTTTCCCGTTGTTCCTCCTCTTCTTTTTCGTCCCTGGGCACCAGAGGGCTTTGGTCGACGTTACCGCGTCCAGTGTCACGGGCCAGCACCGCTCGAAGTCATCATCATCATCATCATCGTCATCCGCTTTGTCCGGGGTCGGGTCGCGGAGGTAGCAGTTCCAGCAGGGCATCCCAAACTTCCCTTTCCCGGGCCATATTTACCAGCTCTGATTGGGGGATTCCAAGGCGTTCCCAGGCCAGTGTGGAGATATAATCCCTCCACCTGGTCCTAGGTCTGCCCCGCGGCCACCGTCCAGCTGGACGTGCCTGGAACACCTCCCTAGGGAGGCGGCCGGGTGGTATCCTTACTAGATGCCCGAACCACCTCAACTGGCTCCTTTCTACGCAAAGAAGCAGCGGCTCTACTCCGAGTCCCTCACGAATGGCTGAACTTGTAACCCTATCCCTAAGGGAGATGCCAGCCACCGTCCGGAGGAAACTAATTTCCGCCGCTTGTATCGGCGATCTCGTTCTTTCGGTCATGACCCACCCTTCATGACCATAGGTGAGAGTAGGAACGAAGATAGACCGGTAGATTGAGAGCTTTGCCTTCTGGCTCAGCTCTCTCTTCGTCACAACGGTGCGATAGAGCGACTGCAACACCGCACCCGCTGCTCCAATTCTCCGGCCCATCTCTCGTTCCATTTTACCCTCACTCGAGAACAAGACCCCAAGATACTTGAACTCCTTCACTTGGGGTAAAGACTCATTCCCTACCTGGAGTAGACAATCCATCGGTTTCCTGCTGAGAACCATGGCCTCAGATTTGGAGGTGCTGATCCTCATCCCAGCCGCTTCACACTCGGCTGCGAACCGATCCAATGAGTGCTGCAAGTTGCAGACTGATGATGCCATCAGGACCACATCATCTGCAAAAAGCAGTGATGCAATCCTCTGCCCACCAACCCGCAGCCCCCTCCCCGCGGCTCCGCCGTGAGATCCTGTCCATGAATACCACAAACAGGATAGGTGACAAAGCGCAGCCTTGGAGGAGGCCAACCCTCACCGGAAACAAGTCCGACTTACTGCCGCAGACCCGGACACAGCTCTCGCTTTGGGAAGTCGGCACCTTTCATTTGCAGCTTGCGTTCCAAAGTCTTCAAGCGCATAATGATGATGCGTTTAAGATTGGGTGTTTTGGAGCGGAAAAAATAGTTGTCACTCCAACTACAATGGGCCAATAGAAATCATCTCTTAAACCCCGCCCTCACGTGATTTTCTTTTTTTTTAAATCCAAAAGCAAAAACACAGATCCACAACCAAAAAAAAAAAAAATACATACGAAAAGAGCGGATTAAAATGACTGCAGTGAAAACCATAAAAAAAATATAGATTTGTAAGATTAAACTTGTTATATATTTTGTTTTTTTTGTATTATCTTATTTTTTAGTTATAGATTTTAGTTTTGCTTATTGTTTTCTATATTTTTCTTTTGGATTTTTGTTTTTCTTTTGGATTGTATTTTTTGTTTGTGGATTTTGCTTTTACTTTTGTAGACTTTTGGCACAAATCTCATTCCATAAAGCTGCAGTAGGTTATGAATGGGTATGAGGGTTGACAGTGGAAATACTTTTCCTTTACGAGGAACACATATCATGCCATGGTCCATCCAAAACAAACCTAACCAACTATGGCCAATTTGGGTTTTCATAAAAAAAAAATGTATTTGTTTCCATCCAGCTGGTATTTGTGGTGAATTATGTAGAAGCCGAGAATAATGAGGATACTAGTTTGAGGTTTATCAGGGAAAGAACCTGGCAAACTAGACAAGACTTGTAGACCAGGGTTTGGAGACAGGGCCTAAAGAGAGCACCATCTAGTGAAGAAGATTTTCAGTGGCAAATCAGAATTATAGTCCCATCTTGAAACAATCAGCAAAAATGAGGGATGGCTAGTCAGACCACAATGAACCGATTGACTTGGCATTCTGAGAAAAATCTATAGATCATTGTTTTTTCATTAAAACACTCAACAATTCTGTGTGTAGAATTATTGTAGAATTAACATGACATGTGAGAGTGTGCACCCTTTAGCACAGTATGTAAGTCTTAATCCATCAGATATTCACTAGTTACGGCTCTGTATGTGTGTGTGTTGGTTTGCCTTAATGTAACTCAACTGGCTTTGTGTTTAGGTTGTCTTTTCTCTCTATAATTTACCTACCAACACACACACACACACACACACACACACAAACATACACATAGAGTAAATGGAGACTTAATAAGGCCACTCCTTGGCCTCGACTGCTCTCTAGATCCATCGCCAAGGCATTGACCCACAATCAACTGTCTTGAGTGGAAATGAGATGTGGGGGACAGCATGTGTTTGCGCATTGATTGGTGCAAATGTAAGCATATATGTACCAGACTATGCATGTGTATATAGTAGCTTTTATATTTCCCTTATAGCTCACTATATGTATAGGCATGCCATATAGAACCAGTCTTTAAAACGGTATACGTGGTTTTAAACAAACTCTTTCCTTTTATCGGTTTGCATGCCTACTTTGTGTTTGTGTGTGTGTGTGTGTGTGTGTGTGTGTGTGTGTGTGTGTGTGTGTGTGTGCGTTTGAATTGGAATAGCTGCCCAGCTCAGTCACCTATTAGCCATTGGCCTGCTCTTAGCGTTGATGCTAATTGCTAACAGATAGTGTAATGGAGCAGTCCCCGGGGATCCATTCACCATCCACAGCCATCAATACGGTCAGCTCCGGTCGATGCCTGTGAGAGGATAAATGAGCAAGCAGTTAGAGCTGCTATGCTACATCCAGGGAGCTGGGAGGTGGACAGGAGAAAATCCCCAGGGACACAGCGGTGGATGAGGGAAGCAGCTGACACATCATACCCCCCAAACCATTCACACAGACAGCATTGCCTATCGTATGTATATGAGGGGTAGCTGACACACCCTTTCCCTCCTCAGTGCCCTGTCACTCATAGGCCCTCACAAACACACACTATTGTAGGGCAACCAATCACCGAATCGTCCCCCCTCTCTGGTTAAGATCAAAGGAACAGGCCCAAATGGCCATTGTGAACACTCCAGGAGGGGCCAGCCTGCTCCTCTCACACAACTCCTTAGTCACACAAACCAGCACACTGTTTCCACTCAAAGGATTAGTAAATCTGGATTAAGAAACTGTCGCCTAAGGAACAATCAATGAAATTATGGGACATTGACAATGAGAAGAAATTGTAACATTAATCGTTTGTATTTTCTAATAATGTATGCATATACACATACATATATATGTATATATACACTATATATATATATATAGTGTAGTGTATTGTTTTTCTAAGTGAACTAACATAGTCAGCCTAGTCATGTTTGGTATCCAAATGTCCACCATGATATTTTGTAAACTTTGCAAACGTTATATAAAACATATTCCAAGCATACAGGTGTAAATAGAAAAAAATTAGTTTGAGCTAATCAAGCTGACAACCGTTATCTCATGCAGTGAGATAATTTACACCTCTAGTCCCTGACCAGTGGCCAATCAGGTGACCCCAGCCACCTTTTGGACACCCCTTCTCAAACTATCTTAGACAGAGTTTTCATCCCAGAAACCTGGCTTTTAAGATCCGCACGTAACCTGGGGAGGCCGCCATGCGTTTCACGGGTTAAGATAATTGCACCCCCGCTTTTCCTCGACCACGCGTCTGCAAGCAACTCTTTGAACAAAGGATTTTAGGTCTTTTTCCTCACTACAAGGCCCGAAAACTCCTTGTACACTTTCAAACTGAACCAGCGCACCGTCGTCCTCCTTCCCAGAAGAGGACAATTAACACGTCAAAGAAGACCCAAAACCCACGTTGCTTTTCCATGTTTATTCAAACAAGGAACTAACTTTCAAAACTTTACCAAACAAACCACAGACTTCTCAAATTGGCTCCAGCCGCAACAGCAAGCTAATAAGACCAATCCTTGTGCCACAGCTCCGCCTTCCTTCTCACAGTAACGTAACTCATGCTTTTCATACGTTGAGCGTTTGATGCTAAAGCTTAGACAATTTCTGCTGTGTTGTGCTTACCATAATTTATCAATATTTGAACTGTTATACTGTGTATGTTTAGCTACTAACCACGTTAGTTTATTAATTAAATAATTTAGTCATTCTCTGTAGTACTGTAATTTTCATGTGTTTTTAGACTAGTAAACAAATAGAATTGCTTTGCAATCAAACCTAGCTGTGTCATATCTTCGTTTTCATACAATCATTTATTCTCGTAACAAAGAACGTCACTACTTCAGAATTGAGACTAAAACTTCAACTAGGCCTACTTATTAAATTAATGCCAAATCAGACCTGGTTTCCCATCGAGCCATGCAATAAGCTTAAATCTTTGGGTGGTGCCCCCTTAATTATTTGATATCAAATTGATCGATTATAATATAAATTTATGAATTAATAGATAATCTACAAATTGATAGAGTAATTCACACACAAGAAGTAGTAAACCAGTAACCCTACACTATACTGCTCATTCTCTGTAGGCAAGCTGATGACTGACCATAATAATCACTCCTAAGGTTTGTCCAGGGCATGGCTTTTGTATACACGGCAAGTTGGTGTGTGTGGTGTGGCGAGACAGGACATTGTAGGTTATAGCCCTAAGAAGAGAATACAGGTGTGAACAAGCTGATAAGGATATCAGTCACAGACAGGGAGAGTTAGAGGCAAAGCTAAAGTGCCTTTAGGTGAAAAAAGATGAAAAAATATACATTGGCATACACAGATTAGAAAACTGTAGTCTAACACAAATGATACACACTCATGTACGGTATATTGACAATAACAAGTTCACACACTAACGTGTAGAGAGCTCCAATTTGTGTGTTTGGCTAGACTCAAGGGAAGCTGGAATTTAATTTAATTGCTTGACTTCACACTAAGTAAGTGTATGTTTATTTATTATAATTTATCTTGATTTTGTGAATCTCTTGAATTCCATTCATTGCTATCATATGGAAGAGGCCCCAGAAAAAAGGTTTTGTACATTGTTGAATTTAAAACATTGTATACACTTTTTGGGTGGGTTCTCCCTCTGCATGTGATCTGGGCAGCCAAATGAGTAAGAGTCTAAGACTGTGTAAAAGTGTATTCATTGAACTCTTGGTGTGAAGTTTTAGTGACAGTACGGAACATCCATTCTAGCAAATGTTGGTGTTGTGTGCACCTACACAAACCATGAGTATCAGTATTTAATCACAGTTCAGCCTCATGGTCCTAAGAGTCTTAAGAGTCTAACGGATGGCCTGCCTCACCACTTGCGCACATACACACACATACACTCGCCCCCACTCATGTCTTGGGAAGAAACTTGTGTCTCATCCATCAACTCTGAAAACTAGGGCATTCTTTTCTCATTCATTTGAAGTCTTCAGTCCGTAGCCACACCAGGAATACGTACTTACCAACAGATTGTTAACACACGGCTATCTTTCTGTAGGTTGGCTGGAGTCATGAAGAGGTTGAGGAAGATTGTCCAGCTGGAAAAAGAGATGGAGAGACATTTTGAGGCAAGGTATAGAGAAAGATTTGGGAAAACATGGAATGTGCCCTACTGTAAAAGATCTGTAAAAATCATACAGGATACACACAGTATATTCTATATACAAAACATATAAAATTAATATATGGTATAAAACTAGCATATACAATTCTTACTAGAATTCAGTAATTCCTAAACACATAAGGCACTCCATATAAAAATATGACATTGAGATCTTATTCGAATTGTAAATGTTAAATGATGTATCTGTGTGGCACTAAATCGACATACAGAATTCAAACACTTTTGAAAGTTGATTTATACTTTGTGTGTTCATTCACACAGTCTAGTCACAGTAGCCAATTCTACAATGCTTAAAAAACTACTGAATTCTAGTAAAAATTGTATGTCAGTACTATACATTTTATTGTATAGCTTATGTATATTTTATGATTTCTGTAATTTCCCTCCAGGGGATAAATAAAGTATCTATCTCAACAGATGTTTTGCATATAGAAAGACATGAATCACCCATATTATGAAAGACTTAAATGTGTGTCATCAATTATTTATGGATTTTATTGTTTGTTACACTTTCCTACACATTGTTGTACATTTTTGTATTTCATTTGCCATCAGGGCTTACAATATTTATTCATTTTAAAACATTCCAGTACAATCCCAAAGTAAGAAGAACCATCACAAATACGATATTGTGGTTTATGAATTCTGTCATTTTTGAACTACCACTCTGGGACCATCCCAGAATCACTTTTTTTACTGTAACATTTTTAACCTCCCTAGGATGCCCTTAATTTCAAGCCCTGTTAACCAGAATTCCTTTTTCGTTGTCTATTTGCAACAATCTATTGACAGTATTTCATTTTAAATGTGTTACAGTTTGGTCCTCAGAAGGACTTCTTTTTTTATTTTTGGCAGAAGTCATGTTTTCCTGAACGTAGAATGACGTCTGTTTATCAGAGCATGTTTTGATCAGGCACACTGCACTTTGCGTTTTTGCATTTCCTGGATTGAATATATTATTTAAATATACAAATGTTGTGATTTATCATGCTTTTCTGATATGTTACTATATAGAAATGGTGTGCTAATTTAATAAACATATGTTCCTTACGCTTTTCATAAATTGAGGCACATAAAAACCATATGTTTAAAATGCAAATCATAGAGATTTAAATCGTTTTCGTGTACATTTTGTATATGTTGACATACATAAATGGGGTGGATAATTTGTGAGAACTAATATGTTTTTTACAGAAATCATGCAGTGGGACTAATAATAACAGATACAAACCATGTATGTTTATAATGCGAAATCATACATACAGTGCATCCGGAAAGTATTCATACCCCTTCACTTTTTCCACATTTTATTATGTTACAGCCTAATTCCAAAATTGATTCAATAAAAATGTTTTCTCAACATTCTACATACAATACCGCATAATGACCAAGTGAAAAAGTTTTTTAGAATTTTTTGCAAATGTATTAAAAATAAAAAAATTTAATATCACATGTACATAAGTATTCACACCCTTTGCTGTGACACTCAAAATTGAGCTCAGGTGCATCCCGTTTCCACTGATCATCCTTGAGATGTTTCTACAACTTGATTGGAGTCCACCTGTGGTAAATTCAATTGATTGGACATGATTTGGAAAGGCACACACCTGTTTATATAAGGTCCCACAGTTGACAGTGCATGTCAGAGCACAAACCAAGTTATGAAGTCGAAGGAATTGTCTGTAGACCGCCGAGACAGGATTGTATTGAGGCACAGATCTGGGGGAGGGTACAAAACATTTCTGCAGCATTGAAGGTCCCAACGAGCACAGTGGTCTCCATCATTCGCAAGTGGAAGAAGTTTGTAACCACCAGGACTCTTCCTAGAGCTGGCCGCCTGGCCAAACTGAGCAATTGGGGGAGAAGGGCCTTGGTTAGGGAGGTGACCAAGAACCCGATGGTCACTCTGACAGAGCTCCAGTGTTCCTCTGTGGAGATGGGAGAACCTTCCAGAAGGACAACCATCTCTGCAGCACTCCACCAATCAGGCCTTTATGGTAGAGTGGCCAGACGGAAGCCACTCCTCAGTAAAAGGCACATGACAGCCCGCATGGAGTTTGCCAAAAGGCACCTAAAGGACTCTCAGACCATGAGAAACAAAATTCTCTGGTCTGATGAAACCAAGATTGAACTCTATGGCCTGAATGCCAAGCATCATGTCTGGAGGAAACCAGGCACTGCTCATCACCTGGCCAATATCATCCCTACAGTGAAGCATGGTGGTGGCAGCATCCTGCTGTGGGGGTGTTTTTCAGCGGCAGGAACTGGGAGACTAGTCAGGATCAAGGGAAAGATGAATGCAGCAATGTACAGAGAGATCCTTGATGGAAACCTGCTCCAGAGCACTCTGGACCTCAGACTGGGGCGAAGGTTCACCTTCCAACAGGACAACAACCCTAAGCACACAGCCAAGATAACAAAGGAGTGGCTTCGGGACAAGTCTGTGTATGTCCTTGAGTGGCCTAGCCAGAGCCCAGACTTGAACCCGATTGAACATCTTTGGAGAGATCTGAAAATGGCTGTGCACTGACGCTCCCCATCCAACCTGATGGAGTTTGAGACGATTTGCAAAGAAGAATGGGAGAAACTGCCCCAAAATAGGTGTGCCAAGCTTGTAGCATCATACTCAAGAAGATTTGAGGCTGTGATTGCTGCCAAAGGTGCTTCAACAAAGTATTGAGTAAAGGGTGTGAATACTCATGTACATGTGATAAAAAAATAAAAATAATAATTTTATACATTTGCCAAAAATTTTAAAACTTTTTTCACTTTGTTATTATGCAGTATTGTGTGTAGAATGTTGAGAATTTTTATTTATTTAATCCCTTTTGGAATTAGGCTGTAACATAATAAAATGTGGAAAAAGTGAAGGGGTATGAATACTTTCCGGATGCACTGTATATTATAACGTTTTCATATACATTTTGTATATGTTGACACAAATGGGGTAAACAATTTTGTTAGAATTAATATGTTTTTTACACAAATCATGCAGTGAGACCTATAAGAAACCATATGTTTATTGCGTGAATTATACATATTTTATGTTTTCATATACAGTGCCTTGCAAAAGTATTCACCCCCTTGGCATTTTTCATGTTTTGTTGCCTCACAACCTGGAATTAGAACGGATTGTTTGAAGGTTTGCATCACTTTATCCACAGAACATGCCTACAACTTTGAAGATGTGATTTTTTTTTTATTGTGAAGCAAACAACAAATAGAACAAAATAACAGAAAACTTCAGCGTGCATAACTATTCACCCCCCTAAAGTCAGTACTTTGTAGAGCCGCCTTTTACGGCAATTACAGCTGCAAGTCGCTTTGGATAAGTCTCTATGAGCTTGCCACATCTTGCCACTGGGGGTTTTGCCCATTCCTCAAGGCAAAACTGCTCCAGCTCTTTCATTTTGGATGGTTTCCGCTTGTGAACAACAATCTTCAAGACTGACCACAGATTCTCAATTGGATTGAGATCTGGGCTTTGACTAGGCCATTCCAACACATTTAAATGTTTCCCCTTAAACCACTGGAGTGTCGCTTTAGCAGTATGCTTCGGGTCATTGTCCTGCTGGAAGGTGAACCTCCGTCCCAGTCTCAAATCACAGGCAGACTGAAACAGGTTTTGCTCAAGAATATCCCTGTATTTAGCACCATCCATCTTTCCCTCGACTCGAATCAGTTTCCCAGTCCCTGCTGCTGAAAAACATCCCTACTGCATGATGCTGCCACCACCATGTTTCACTGTGGGGATGGTGTTCTTGGGGTGATGGGATGTGTTGGGTTTGCGCCATACATAGCGTTTTCCTTGGTGGCCGAAAAGTTCAATTTTAGTCTCATCTGACCAGAACACCTTCCTCCATACATTTGGGGAGTTGCCCACATGCCTTTTGGCAAACTCAAAACGTGCCATCTTATTTTTAACACTAAGTAATGGCTTTTTTCTGGCCACTCTTCCATAAAGCCCAGCTCTATGGAGTGTATGGCCTATTGTGGTCCCATGCGCAGATACACCAGTCTCTGCTGTGGAACTCTGCAGCTCCTTTAGGGTTACCTTTGGTCTCTGTGCTGCCTCTCTGATTAATGCCCTCCTTGCCCGGTCTGTGAGTTTTGGTGTGCGGCCCTCTCTTGGCAGGTTTGTTGTGGTACCATGTTCTTTCCATTTGAAGATGATGGATTTGATGGTGCTCCGGGGGATCATCAAAGATTTGGATATTTTTTTATAACCCAACCCTGACTAGTACTTCTCAACAACTTTGTCCCTGACTTGTTTGGAGAGCTCCTTGGTCTTCATGGTGTGATGCCTCTTGCTTAGTGGTGTTGCAACCTCTGGGACCTTTCAGAAAAGGTGTGTTTATACTGACAGATCATGTGACACTTAGATTACACACAGGTGGACTTCATTTCACTAATTATGTTACTTCTGAAGGTAATTGGTTGCACCAGAACTTTTGAGGGGCTTCATAGCAAAGGGGGTGAATACATATGCACATACCAATTTCCCAATTTTTATTTTTAAAAATAATTTTTAATATATATTTTTCTCATTTCACTTCACCAACTTAGACTATTTTGTGCAGATCCATCACATAAAATTCAGGTTGTAATGTAACAAAATAAGTAACAAGCCAAGGGGGGTGAATACTTTTGCAAGGCACTGTACACTGAGATTATTTCTCTCTATATTGTTTTCCCTTCACAAACCAAATGAAATTAATGGAGAAAGGTATCGCTCTAACCGCTGTCCGGGCACAAGTGAAGTACTTCAAAGCATCACATGCTTTCTAATTTCCACGAAGCGATTGATCTGATATTTGGCTCACTCCTCAATGAGACCTCCTTCTATGTCCTGAAAAGCTGTCAAGCGACGGATGCATTTTGGGGTAGTAGCAACACAAGTAAAGTATTTGAAACACATTTTAGGTCATTTATATATGACCGAGCGGAGCCGTCGCTCAAGGTCAGGTCCCGAGAGGGGTTGTCTTGAAAATGAGTCGAAGTTTGACCGTTTAATATTAAGGGAAGGGACCGTACATTTGGCTTAAACGCTAGGGGCGCACCATTTTTGACTGGCCGTTTTGATCTAAAAAAGGCAGATTCTAACTAAGTTCAGTGTCTACCACCGCGCAGTGGTGAGATTTAAAATTACAACTGATGTTATAGCGGTAGAAATATGGAAAGATTGAATATCAATGGCTTAAGGAGATGTGCTTAAACTAATTCATCAGTCGTTTGATATTAAATAAAACATATATTTTTGTATTGAACTGCTTAAAAATTAAGGCTTTTTTCGAGTAAGAACAAAACCTATGCTATTTGGAAGCTAACTGTGAAGTTAACACGCTTAAAGTTATAGCCTATTAACTTGAAATTAGAATTAATAGCCAGAGCCATGGTTCGATATTTTATCACCATCGGTCATCTCTAAACATTTTTGCATTTCAGAATAAAGTATACGGGCCTAAGCGCGAAAGGTTTGAGACCCATAGGCTATTATAGCCTAAGTGACGAAGGCAATCGATAATGGCACCACCTGAATGAATAGCCTATATTAAATTATTCTTTGCATAGCCTATATCAGACTGTAGCTTATGCATAAAACGTTTTGGATCGGTCTCATTTTGCACGTAGATAATAGCACCATTAACTAACGATGCATCCGTTTCAATCATCAGTGCCTGTCCACTGTCTTTTTGGCTTATAAACTCCGTTCACCACACCACTGCTATATGATTAGGCCTAGATATGACAAATAAAACTTGATTGACTTTGCGTCTGCTTTAATTTGACACAGGTCTAACTTGAGATGCCAGCGGCCGATTTCGGTAAGTTTGAAAGTTGCTTTTTATTAGGCTGAATGTTTTGAAATCCAAGTTAACCTTTAGATGCATGCATCAAATCTTATTTTTTAATAGATTAGGCTATGCACCTGTTATTATTATAAATTAGTTTAGCTAGCATAACCAGTGTGTTGGCAATCCGGTTTCAAACTTCACACAGTGCACATTCGGTGTGTGAAGGAATAGAAAATGGAAGGACAGACATAAAGCTATGTCTTTATTTTCGATAGAAATTGCAGTGTTCTTTCAACTTGCCAAATTTCAACTTCATAAACAGGCTACCTGGTTCTCGAGATAATCGAGCCGAGACTAACACACAGTCCATGCTTTATAGTTAGACGGTCTATTGTGCCCCCTGCTGGTCAGAAGATCGTTAGCATATATAGTGGCATTGTTTTAGGCAACCCCTTGGCCTACAGAAATGGTGTAACTCGCTTGGTCAGCGGCCAACACCACACTCGGCCGTTCAATTTGGACAACTGGCCGAATGGCTCAATCACGTGAAATTTACGTGTCAGGTTGTTTACGTGTTGTTAACGTGTTAAAAATCAACACTAATCAACACGTAAACAACACGTAGTTAACGTGTTGTTTGCACGTAGTTAACGTGTTGTTCACGTGTTCAAATTCGCGTGTTTTTGAACGGTTTGGCTTTCCATACACTTACTGCGTTCTACCTTGGTTTCACAGCAGGTTTTGTACTTACTGCAAATTTGACTCTCTATTTTCTCTAAAATCAAAAAAGATTGGAGCTAGACAATTAGTCACAAGATAATAGAGGCACCACTCAGCTCAATTACAGTGTTAACTCAATTTTGACCAAAATCGTAGTTACTGTTCTTTGCCTTTGTACGGCAGTATAGTGTCCTACCATTTCACTCCTCTGGTGCTGTAAATAACAAGGTACAAATTACTTAAATTTTAAAGTAAACAACTAGTAAACACCACAACCTAGTTCCGTGGCGAATGGAAATGAACTCTCTTTAAACTGAAATGAACTCTCTTTAAACTATCTTCTCTATGTTTAAAAAGTAACGTGATATAGCTTGTGCGCTTGTATTAACAATAATGAAGATGTTAGCTGCGGGTAACTACAACGACACGTAATGAAATGCGTGACTTTTCTGGACTGGGATGAAAGCAAACAAGTTATACTTTAATTCGGATACTAAAACCTATCTTCACATAACCTTTATTGACGTAAATATAGTTTTGGTTATAAACCGAGGTGAAGTCAGTTTGAAAAACCAGGTCATTTGGCACTTTTTCAAGTAAATAATTTTAATAGCTCTCTACATACAAAACCGTTATCTTAAAATTTGATCCTGAAGTAAAACATGATATAGACAATGTTTCACAGTATTTTAAATGCTGTAGACTTAATACAAAATTGTGGCAGTTAGGTTTCACATTGATAGAAACGTTGCCTCTGTTAAGGGGCCATGGTTAAACTATATACCTTGCAATAAAAAATAAAAAAAACTCTATTATTGCTAATAAAAGAAAATGAAACTAATATACACATTTCTGAGAAATTGTTAATATTACTATTGTTTTCAAACTTGCCCTTCCAACTTTAATGATAATATTGAAATATCTACTTTAGGTCAATATAACCTGTGTTTGATGATTGAGATCTGCATCACAGTATTTTGGCTCCTTAACTTTGATCAATGTTGAATGCCAGAGATTTATTTTTATAATTTTGTACCAAATAGGAGAAATTTGTTGACAACAAATGTCACATTGACCAAAACCTGTTTAGGGATTGTGGTTAAACGACACACCTTGTCATCTTAAAATGCACCTTTAGGGCAGGGCTGTACGCTTACATTTTTTTAAGGTGATAGCACCTTTTTTTCTTCTGCACCTTCAGCTTTTTATCACTACCACCTTTTTTGTAGGCATTATAATATATAGGCTACTGTAAGCATGGTCAGAGCCAATATATTCTTTTTTTTTTGTGAGGGGGTGGCGTTATATTAGCATGTCAGCCTAAAACATTGATAAGAAAATAGGGATGAACGATTTGGGGAAAATATAAAATTGCAAAAAGAAATCGCTAAGTGTAGCGAAAGACGCTAAATTGACAACACTTTTTTTCCTTAGGTTTCGTGTTGTTGGTAGGTGTATACGTAGTCGCATTAAGCCACTTTTGATTGGTGAGCATGACTTGCGCATGACTTGTACATGAACAGCAGGGCACTTCTGATTGGTGAGCATGACTGGCACACGAGGATGCGATGCATTTCTATAAGCATTGACAGCCTTTGCGATTTGTTAATTGTATTGTCTCAAATCGCGATTTCTATTTGAAATCGATTAATCGTTCAGCCCTATAAGAAACTGAGCTATGCAACGGCAAGGGCATTTCAACATGAAAAAAGCTAGCTACATGATTATCAACTTATTCATTGAAGTATTTCTTTATGTTAACAATGTGGTGGAATCATGTTGACGGCCCTGCTGGTAACATTTACAATGCACAGCTACTTCTGCGCTCGCTGATGCGCTGTAGGCTAATCTTAGGTTACATAAAGTAGGCCTAAACAATTTCAACAATGTCTATCTAAAATATGTTCTTATCTTACAGCTTGTAGTCACGGCAAACATTAGTTGGCTAACTTATGAATTTAATTAGAGTCGGCGACTGGTTAACAGGCTTTTTTTACATTTAGATGTCGTGAACTTTGCGCTGCGCGCAAAAACGCTCTCTGGCCCAACAACCACTTTCTCGTCAATAGAAGCTGCTGTCTTAGCAGTGCGCAATTATGTTAACTTGTAATAACCTTTTCATTATTTTGGTTGAAGTATGAATTTTGGTTGATGTCTGAATGGTACTATGTGGGAGACGTAACCCTACTTGCCACACATTTGAGAATCGCGACACACACAAATCTGCCACGGGAGAAGTTTAGCAAAAGTCAGGTACAAAAACACATCCGATTGAGAAGCCAGCATGACTTGTAACTCATGACTTCTCTGTATTTCCAGATCTTGCAGCAACATGCTTAGACTTGAGCCAAAAATATCTATGAGCGTATTTACAAATTTGTAATTTACAGATCTGTACATTCCACATAGACAGTATATCTCTCTTGGTGTAAAAATGCCATAATAGTCAGCAATTTGCATTGTGTGCCTCTTTTGCTGGCTCTGAAATATGTTAAGCTGATGTTAGATTTGGAAAATGAAAAAACATTTGTTAAACATGCAACAAAAACCTTTATTTTACTTGTACGCCTTGCCATACGGCTAGGACCCGTGAAATACTGCTTGCAGCTTTAATTATTGTTGATATTTAGCGATCGTGCCTTTATCCAAAGTACAGTGAAATGCAATGTAATACAATCTGACATACGCTCGTAATCTTAACTCGTAGCAGAGGTCTACCTTAATTTTACCTTAACTTTAATACGAACCTTTTCTTTCTAAAGTACCAAAAGAAGATATGAGCACCCGATCGACCACATTTTCGGCCTTGGCCATTTTTGACACGGTGTTCATTGGTGAAATTAACTATAATTTTTAATTAAGAAAAAATAATTGTTTCTTACTTGTGCCTTTCAAATTGCGTCCGCAATTGTGTTTAATTTTTTAAACGCTGTATTGTCAAATCTATCACTACTCCACTTTGCCTGTAACTTATCTCAACCAAATCTCTCTCCACTAAATCATAATGTTAAGGTTTTTATAACATAAAATATAATGTTGGGTTATTGTATGGCTGTACACACATCCAGAGGCTTGCCTCCCCTGAAAAAAAATTGCATTCCAATAAGAACATTTATAACACACGTGATTGTTATCATTTTGTATTGAAGTCTGTTGGAGATAGGAAAAACCAACGAAGGCAGTGCCTCCAGACATCTGAAATGTGTTAGAAATATACGCACAAAACCTGTTCTATGTATAACTGCATGATTTCGCATATTCATCCTATAAAACACACAATTGACACAATCGACTGCATTAATAAAGAAAATGTACACTTATTTAGATAATATTATTGATGACCTGAACAAAATAATTAATATGATGTATAATATCATCTTTATAAAACAATTGGGGAGGCACTGCCTCCCTTGCCTCCCCGGAGAAGCCTCCACGGCAAGTGACGCTGCGCTATGTTTGCACTGCAAAGTTTAGTGCTCAATTCTGATTTATTGCTCAGGTCAGATTTTTTGTTTGGGTGTCGACATTCTTTTTTTAATGTGGCCAATATCAGATTACACTGTGAACTGGTCACGGTCATGAACTGACCCGCATGCCCAATATAACAATAACAAAGACAAAGACATCTCAGGCAGAAAGCTAGATCTAGAGTGACGTAGAAGTCTCATAAATACCGATTTGACTGTTCAGACTGAGGGTGCATTGCAACAACTCTGACCTGTATCGCATTTAGGAAAAGTGAGCCAAATTCTAATTTAAAAGACCAGATTCCATGTATTTTGTGCTGTTCACACTGCCATGAAAGCCCCCAGTTACGACTCACATGTGAGCAAAAAAATTGGGATTTGGGATTTTTACAAGCAGTAGAGTGCCTTTAGGCAAGCTGCGCTTTATACCTGGCTTTGGGTTGTGAGCTCAACTTGTTGCAGGTGTGCAGCCTCTTCACCTCGCGTTTCCAAGGCATAGCTTCAGGCACATGGAGAGGGACCTGTCCATGGTTCTGAACCCTTTCAGGGTAAGGCATTGTCCATGGTCCCAGTTTCTCCTGCTAGGGTTCAGAACCATGGACTATATATTTTACTACTATACTATATATATATATTTTATGTGTGAATATATATGTATTGTTATATACTGTATATATATATATATATAGCTTTAAAACACTTAGTATTATAATAATAAAGAGCTCAAAGCAGTCAGTGAAGTGCTACAGCACCTGGGGTCCAGGTAACAGAACAAGCACAGGAACTGGAGCTGGACTTGAAATGGCCATGGCCTTCATTTAGTCGTCAGTTTCTAAAGTAATCCAAAATGTATGGCTTTAGAAAATTTGAGATGTTTGAATAATTGCTTAGGCAGAATGACACGTACAAAGGTTTTATGTCAAAATGAGATCTCTTATATAATTTTCTTTGGCAAGTCTGTAACACATAATGGCTGTTGAGTGGTTATTGTCATTATGTAGGCTTGAAGCTCAATGAATAGCAGCAGGATTCAACACCATTTTAGCTGTTGCCATGTATCTTAGAGTGATTGCTAGATGAGGACAGTTTTGTAGTTTGTTGTTAGATAAAAACAGCCAGTAATTTTACTATTCCCGAGCTCTTATGTAGCCTACTCTATGTACTTTTTTTTTTTTTTTTCAGCCAACCATAGCAGTTAATTTTTATTTTGCTTTCTTTAAAGTGGAAGAAAACACTACAAAAACTAATACAAAACCCCAACAGTGCCCCCTAAGAAGCACTTTATGTATTTATTTATTTATTTATTTATTTATACAGGGTGGACTGAGATAGATAGACTGACTTATAACCTTCACATACTGCTGTCTAATCATGTATTGAACTGTCTTATTCGAATTCTGGCAGATCTGTGAATGTAGATTATGTCTGAAATGTATTTAACGTATTTCAAGTGACCATTGTTTCAAATATGGGTTACGGACGCGCGGGCGTGTTCATCAGTCACCCTCTACCAAATTCTTCATAAAAAAACAAACTATTGTTTGTTTTTTTTTGTTTTTTTTTAACTAGCTTTAATTGAAGACCATTTTGGTCGATGTAAGTTGTTCGCATACTTTTCAACAGATCTACAAAAGTACGGAACATTCTTTGCGCGTAGCCTATCCATAGGTTGCGTTGCCCCTCGCTTATCTATATAATCTTTTGATCTATTGTTATTTTCGCGGGGTTTGATGTCGTCATTAGATAGTATAGGTCATGTGATTCAAAGTTCCGAGTGTTTACTCCAAAGAATTACGAAAATAACCATTCGATAATCGACACAGCGTGTATGTCAATGAAGATCAACACTTTCTATTGGAATCATGTCATATTGGATCATACAGCGGATAAGAGACGCAACACAACTGTATTTTTAACTTTTACGAGCAAGTATGACTAGAAGAAGAGACTCACTCGATAAGAAGCTATTGAGAGGATATTAAGCGACGAGGGAGAGGACAGCGCGTCGTTTCCTGACAGCCGCTCCAGCGAAGAATTCCAAGATGTTGACTATTTTAGAAAAGGAATAGATCCATTTGAGGACAAGTAAGTAGTTTCAAATTGTAATAATATTTGGATGCACGTGAGTAATTGCCAATGTTTTATTGATAGGAATATTAGCCTGTTATTGTTTCCCGCTGGTGTGTTGAAAGTAGGTGTAGCCTAATGCGCGTACTGGCACGAGCCCTAGCACACTCTAACCTGGCATAATTTTATCATCTCAATATCATCATGATATTGAGAAATAGCCATGGTAATTCGTTACTATTTTCCAAATGATACTTGTTTGCAATTTCGTTTGAATTATCATATGCAATTGATGTTTCATGGTAACCAACATTGTAACTTGATTCTAGTGTAAATGTGGGGGGAGGTTGCATGGGTGTAGAGGGTAGGGTGTGAAATTTAGGCTGAATGGGGGTGGGATGTAAAATACATGTCTTGCCTGACAAAAGTGTGTGCATGGGTCTGTGTTCAGGTACTCTGCATGAAGTTTAATTTTATTACAAATGCTGTAACTGAATTGCTATTACTGTTGTAACACATTTATTTAAAAAAAAAAATAACAATTTATATTAGTGTTGAAGATCAACAGAGTGCAACAAAGCCTGAAATTCCTGTAAATCAGCGAGCACCCTCCAGCACAGACCAGCAGGCACCTCTCTGCTCATGCTCCTGTCCTGTAGCCCAGCAATCGCCAACGTCTTTCCACTTTCTGGACTGCTGTCACCAATTCATTCATTCTCCACAAATAAGTGTGCAAAAACAACATGTCACATCAGGTCTTTCTTGAGCTGCTCACTACTGAACTGTGTGGGGTGCAACTGGATAACACCACAGCAGAGGCAATATGGACACACTCCTGTGGCCATTGTTCCAGCCAATGTACATTCAGATAGGGCACCGGAAGTGCAAACTGTGCAAGAAATACACTCCATGGCAGTGTAAGGAGTGTCAGAACCCCTTATGTGAGATCCTTTACAGAAACTGCCAAGTATCACAGTTAGGGACCTCTAGACCACAAGATTTCCTTTTTCAGGGTGGTAGAACATTTTGACTGTAAAAACGAGTATGAACAATGGCCACCATATTGTAAATAGTTTAGTGGGAAAGTGATTTATAAGGTCCCAGACACTTCCCTTTGATTCCAAACACCAGTGGCTACATCATAACTGAATTTAAACTGTACTTTCATGCTTTTTTGCTGTTTTGCTAATAAAACTGAAGAAATTCAATGGCCGTTTTTAATTTTTATTATGGTTATGTCAGATTCTACTGTCCAAAAATGTAGTTTGAGTGTCACACTTGATTAGCCTCAACTGTACTGAATCTGGGGATATGTGTTACTTCAGTGTACTACCAAAAATGACTGCAATATTGTTAAAATATAAAGATTTCAAAAACGTCAATGAAAGACCCTAGGTCTCAGAGGGTTAAAAAACACTGACTTGATATGAACTGACTTGAAACAAAACAAAAATAATTGTTCTTTAGACATATATAATGAATCAATGAATTTATTTATAGAAAATGTGTCCTCTTCATTATGGCAGTCATTTGAACTGAGAGCGGATGTGGTCTGTGCAGCCCACAGTTGGCTGTCTGTTGAAATGGATGAGTATTGAAGACGGATAAGTGAACTTTCTATAAATCTAATAAAACTATAGAATTATGAATTCACTTTTCGTTACGTCGGAAAAATCTGCTATGCAATGTATGTGAGACCTTTAACAGCCCCTTTTTTCCCAATTGCATAGAATCTATACCTTCATTAAAAATAAATGGTAGTGTGTTCTTAACATCAGACAAATGGTTGTCATTAGAGCTTTCGTATCCCAACTTCTAAACAACAGTGGGGTAATACGGTTTGTATGAATCATTATAATAATTTTACTTTAATGGTCAAAACTGATGTTGAAGCCTGCAAGAAAGTCTCAGTAGGTACTCCGTTATGGTTGGATGGGTCAGTGGTAAATTTTGTTCTAATTCAATGTACTAAGAAAGTTAGATTACTTATTCCTTACAATGGTTCAAAAATAATAAATAAATGGCCTGGCTCATCTAGGACCTGACTTACGTTTATCGTTTGCACCTGCCCTCCATTACCTTGTTTTGTGTCTGTTTCTTATTGGTTGATTGGTTTGCCTTGGTTAGTATTTAAGCTGTCTTTTGTTTTAGTCTTTGCCTCGACATTGTTTGCTGTTTTCTGTTCTGGCTCCCGGTCTGCGTGTGTTTTGCACCTTTTTGGTAATAAAGCCTACTTTGCCGCCAGTTTCTGCGTTTGGGTCTCTTGTGGCAAATTCAGGCGATACACGGTGTATTTCTCCTTCGACTTCCTTAAGGTGGACTTCATGATATCCTGGTTAACGGGCGAGACGCCGGAATGGGCTCTCGAGCTACGGAGGCACGATTTCCCCCTTGTGCGCTAGCATCATGCTCTTTATGACTGAGCTGATGATGCGTTCCGAGGCTTACACCATTCCTTTGGTTCGCCTGCTGCCAGCCTCAACAGCCCCCACTCCATCTGCTACCCCCAGTCCGGCGAAACAGTTTACACGAGGTCCCACTCCCATAGCCAGTCCAGCCCTGTATGAAGAGGCAGAGGACCGGTATGACGGTAACCCAGGGGGCTGTCAGCCGTTCATTCTCCAGTGTCTGAGGGAATTCCATCTCGACTCTTCCCGCTATAGGACTGAACACTGTAAGGTGCTCTACGTCCTGGGACGGCTGACTGGAGATGCGTTGGACTGGGGGATCTGGATTTGGAACATGCAAATCTCTGAGTGTTCCAATGCTAAGCTGCTCCTGCGGTTACCGAGGAAGAAGTTTGATGGACAGGCTGCACCGGCTCCCACGGACATCCCCGCCGGGCCTGTTCCAGCTGAGCCAGCCGCTACCCCCGCCGGGCCTGTTCCATCTGAGCCAGCCGCTACCCCCGCCGGGCCTGTTCCATCTGAGCCAGCCGCTACCCCCGCCGGGCCTGTTCCATCTGAGCCAGCCGCTACCCCCGCCGGGCCTGTTCCATCTGAGCCAGCCGCTACCCCCCCGGGCCTGTTCCATCTGAGCCAGCCGCTACCCCCGCCGGGCCTGTTCCATCTGAGCCAGCCGCTACCCCCGCCGGGCCTGTTCCATCTGAGCCAGCCTCTACCCCCACCGGGCCTGTTCCATCTGAGCCAGCCGCTACCCCCACCGGGCCTGCTCCATCTGAGCCAGCCTCTACCCCCACCGGGCCTGCTCCATCTGAGCCAGCCGCTACCCCCACCAGGCCTGTTCCTGCAGAGTCCTTGCTGGCAGTCACTGCTCCCAAAGTCCCTTTTCTGGCTGTTCCTGCTCCCTTGTCGGCTACCACGCCGCAGCCTGAGCCAGCTCCCCAGGCACCTCCTGCCGCTCCCGTGCCAGTTGTACATTCCCCGGCCGCTTCCGTGGCGGTGTCTCCTGCGCCATCTGCCCGGTCTCCGGCCGCTCCCGGGCTGGCTCCCCGGGCGCCTCTTGCTCCCTGTCTCTGCTCTCGCTGCCCCGAAGCGGCCACCTCTGGATTTATAAAAACATGCTTGACATGAAAATGTGGTGGCTACGCACCTGAGAGGGCAGCCCCTGCAAAAGGAAGAATCTCCGCCAGTTCCTCTCCCTGTCTCTGTCCCTCTCCAGGGGTCTCATTTATAAACATTGCGTACGCACAGAAGTATTCTCATAAATAATAACGCCACTTTTTACTACCGGTTTCGATGCCGCCGGACTCGGGCAGATATGAGCGCACGGTTTCATTTATAAAAACATGCTTGGGCACAGTATAAATTAATATTAATTATGGGCGTTAAAAGGGTGGGACAAGATGCGCGCTCCCGTCCACCAAATTTAGAATTTATTGTGATTTATGAAGGAGAATCAGTGTACGACTTGCGTGCGCACTGTTTTATATATTTTTGGTGCGTACGCCATTTTCGCCTTTGGTATCGATCATATGCATTGTTTTATAAGTGAGACCCCTGGTCCCTGTCCAGATCCCTCTCCAGGTAACTGTCTGGCTACCGCTCCTGATCCCGCTCTGTGGTCCCCGGCCGCCACTGCTCCTGAGCCAGCGTGTGTTTTGCTGTTAAGTTGTGATTAATGTGAGTATTATTTTCATAATATCTGCCCGGACAGTAAACAACACTGACATCCCCTGGCTTTGCTCTTAGCTCTAAGAATTCTTCGGCCGGAATTCCAGGCACTACATCTGGCAAATAACAGTTACTACCTATGACCTGGCTATTACCATCCCTACGATGATGCACAAGGTGTCAGCATCATTATATTAGGGCTTCTCAGTGGCAGCGACAGTGAGACTGGTATAGACTATATACACAAGAAAAAATGCCACCAAAGACAAATAGAATAATAAATAAAATTCTGCTCAATTAGAATAAACTAGCAAATAGGCAAAGTTTTTAAATCAGAAATTTGGCCGTGCAAGACATGAAGGCATGAAGTTACTGAAAGGCTAAAACAAAGAGCATATATGGGTGAGAGATATCCGTATGATATAGATCGCAGTGAATAACTGCAATAAGTGCTGGGTAGAGCATTTCTGTCTATATTGCACAGCTGATGTGGATGTGTGTAAAAGTGAGCGGTCGAGAGCGGTCATGTACCATGACTCTGCTTTTTCTCAGCCGGTGTCAGTAAAGCACACCCATTTTACATTTTGCAGTGTAAATATAATGTGCTTTTTTCCAACAACCACTGCCTGTCTCTCGCTCAAATCCAATCTGTCACAAGTGGAAAGGACTCAGTTCTTTCTCATCTCTATGAAGAGCCCTTTGAGCAGTCAAGAGCGGTCATACGCGTCTACAGTATACTGCAGACTTCTTCAATACATAATCAAGACAACGTCTGAAGGACATCAGCTGTTACCTTGCTCGTTCTATTTTGCCTTCTCAGCGTGAGTTCATCAACCTATAATCCTTGGCACGCCTTACGAGTCTTAACCGTCAAGGTACATGACACTGCTCACACATCTGCTCTTCACTAGTAGTCACATTTATGTATCACATTATTTAGTATCACATTACCCATATATACGGCACCCCGTTGATGACCGCAATTGCCATTATAAATATCCAATTCCTCTCTTGTTAAATTATTTATCAATATTATTCTAGATGACTAAACAGGTGTATGGATGGAGGACATGAAAATAGAGGTACATAAGGGATAGAGGAGAAATATATTTTCTAATCTTACGTTTTATTGAAAATTCAATTTTTTTGTAATTTGTGTTTTATTCTGTTTTTATTTCTATGACATGTTTTATTGCTATTGTTATAGCACTCTGTAACATTAGGAAAACTGCTATACAAATAAAAGTATTATTCTTCATTTTATTCTTACATCATCATCATCATCATCATCATCTTCATCCGCTTTGTCCGGGGTCGGGTCGCGGAGGTAGCAGTTCCAGCAGGGCATCCCACACTTCCCTTTCCCGGGCCACATTTACCAGCTCTGACTGGGGGATTCCAAGGCGTTCCCAGGCCAGTGTGGAGATATAATCCCTCCACCTGGTCCTAGGTTTGCCCCGCGGCCTCCGCCCAGTTGGACGTGCCTGGAACACCTCCCTAGGGAGGCGGCCAGGTGGCATCCTTACTAGATGCCCGAACCACCTCAACTGGCTCCTTTCTACACAAAGAAGCAGCGGCTCTACTCCGAGTCCCTCACGAATGGCTGAACTTCTCACCCTATCCCTAAGGGAGATGCCAGCCACCCTCCGGAGGAAACTCATTTCCGCCGCTTGTATCTGCGATCTCGTTCTTTCGGTCATGACCCACCCTTCATGACCATAGGTGAGAGTAAAAACGAAGATAGACCGGTAGATTGAGAGCTTTGCCTTCTGGCTCAGCTCTCTCTTCGTCAGAACGGTGCGATAAAGCGACTGCAATACCGCACCCGCTGCTCCAATTCTCCGGCCCATCTCTCGTTCCATTTTCCCCTCACTCGAGAACAAGACCCCGAGATACTTGAACTCCTTCACTTGGGGGTAAAGACTCATTCCCTACTTGGAGTAGACAATCCATCGGTTTCCTGCTGAGAACCATGGCCTCAGATTTGGAGGTGCTGATCCTCATCCCAGCCGCTTCACACTTTATTCTTACAGTGTATTATTATTGTTATTAGTATTATTATTATTATAATAACTATGAATTGAATAAAAGCTTTTCTTAAATACATTCTTTATAAATGTATATAAAGATTTAAGTAACCAATTACCTTCTTCAAACAGGTTTAAAAAAGCGATGTTCCATTCTATCCATCTTTTTTAAATTTAATTCATAAACAGAATATTTCCTTTCATTCTTATGATACAAGCAGATCATCTACCCCGAAATTGTTAAAATGTGTTGTAGGGTGAATGACTTACTACTTATGTGTAAACTACTCTTTATCAATTTTGTAGATTATCAATTAATTCATAAATTAATATTATAATCGATCAATTTGATATTAAATAATTAAGGGGGCACCACCCAAAGATTTAAGCTTATTGCATGGCTCGATGGGAAACCAGGTATGATTTGGCATTAATTTAATAAGTAGGCCTAGTTGAAGTTTTAATCTCAATTCTGAAGTAGTGACGTTCTAAGTTATGAGAATAAATGATTGTATGGAAACGAAGATATGACACAGCTGGGATTGGTTGCAAAGCAATTCTATTTATTTACTAGTCTAAACCACATGAAAATTACAGTACTACAAAGAATGACTAAATGATGACATTAATAAACTAAAGTGGTTAGTAGCTAAACATTGTGGTGCCCCAGCCTATGGCAGGTTCCCCACAGAAGAGGGAAAAGGGGGGTGCCGGCCCTTTAAGGGAAGGCTGAGGCTGGGAGATAATTGAAGGCCACTACATTCCCCTGCACCTTCTTAGGTCCTGGCCACTCCCCCACCTGTAATCAATTAAGCTCAATCCATTTAAGCTTTAGGTGCTGGCTACCAGAAGGAGGAGAACTCCAGAGGCTGAGGACACAGCGAGGAGCACACACCAAGTCAAGAAGTAAGGAGACCAGGTCACAAGCCCAGGAGAAGGGAACCCCAGAACAAAGGAACCAGACAGGTTGGCCCCTCCCACCCTCGGACTGAATTAACCCCCTGATTTACCTCTCTGCCTCTCTTTCACCCAGGAGGAGGTCGGCGCCTCGCCTCTCAATTGAAGACCCGGTCCGGGAAGAAGTTGTGTTGTATTATTACCCCCTTCCTTTTCCCCACCGTTTTTATCATTAAACAAGTGTTCACCTTATGCTCTCCTGGTATTCCTCAGTCCACCCCAAAACCCTTCCCTGCACAGCGAGGCTTGCCACAACATACACAGTATAACAGTTGAAATATTGATAAATTATGGTAAGCATAACACATCAGAAATTATCTAAATTATAGCATCTAACGCTCAACGTTTGAAAAGCATGGGTTACGTTACTGTGAGAAGAAAGGCGGAGCTGTGGCACAGTCTTATTAGCTTCTGTTGCGGCTGGAGCCAATTTGAGAAGTCCGTGGTTCCTTTAGTAAAGTTCTGAAAGTTAGTTCCTTGTTTGAATAAACATGGAAAAGCAACGTGTGTTTTTCTGATAATTGTGCGCTGGTTCAGTTTGAAAGTGTGCAAGGTTTTCCGGCCTTGTAGTGAGGAAAAAGGCCTAAAATCCCAGATTGTAAACGTGCGGATCTTCAGGTTCCTTGGATGAGAACTCTATTTAAGATTGAGAGGGGGTTTAGGTGGCTGAGGTCACCTGACAGACTAGATGTAAATTATCTCTCTGTATGAGATAAGGTTTTCAGCTTGATTAGCTCAAATCATTTTCTTTCTATTTATACCTGTTTGCTAAGAATATGTTCTATATAAACGTTTGCAAAGTTTACAAAATATCATGGTGGACATTTGGATACCAAACATGACTAGGCTAATTATGTTAGTTAGCTTAGTAAAACAATACAAAATATATAATTATTACAAAATACAAACGATTGATGTTACAATTTCTTCTCATTGTCAATGTCCAATAATTTAATTGATTGTTCCTTTGCGACAGTTTCTTAATCCCAATTCATAAATCCTTAAAGTAGCAGTTGGAATTGCTGGAATAGAGTTAAGGTTTTATGACCCTTTGTGTTGAGAGACCATGCTTTGATTCTCTGGAATGAGGGGGATGGTTTGAGGATTGGTTTCCCTACAGTGTCTAAAAATTAAATGTCCCTACATTGTATTTAGCCAAATTAAACCTGTACAGATAAACCCTGTTTTGGTCTCCAGAAATTCAGTTTTAAAATGAATAATTTCTGCTGCCTGGCCTGGTAACATTAGACTGTCTGCTATACTCTTGGGGCATGTTTGGATCAAGATTTGAATGAAAATCATTATGCACAATTTAAAGAATATACGAAGAGACACATCTAAACATTGAAAGGTTCAAAGCACAGATCAGGCCAACACAAAGGCAGCTCTCTCACTCTGCAACACCCATAAATAAACGTCATCTCTCTAAATAGCCCTATAAAATGACCTCCAGCAGGCCACTGGTGTGAATGTCTCTGACCAAACAATCAGAAACAGACTTCATGAGGGTGGCCTGAAGGCCCGGTTTGGTGGTGGGTCAGTGATGGTCTGGGGAGGCATATCCATGGAGGGACGCACAGACCTCTACAGGCTAGACAAAGGCACCCTGACAGCTATTAGGTATCGGGATGAAATCCTTGGACATATTGTCAGACCCTACGCTGGTGGGTCCTGGGTTCCTCCTGGTGCACGAGAATGCCCGGCCTCATGTGGCGAGAGTATGCAGGCAGTTCCTGGAGGATGAAGGAATTGATACCATTGACTGGCCCCCACGCTCGCCTGACCTAAATCCAATAGAACACCTCTGGGACATTATGTTTCGGTCCATCCGACGCTGCCAGGTTGGACCTCAGACTGTCCGGAAGCTCGGTGAGGCCCTGGTCCAGATCTGGGAGGAGATACCCCAAGACACCATTCGCCGTCTCATTAGGAGCATGCCCCGACGTTTTCAGGCATGCACACGAGCACGTGGGGGCAATACACAGTACTAAGTACCATTTTGAGTTGCTGCAATGGAATTTCAGCAAAATGGACTAGCCTGCCGCATCATGTTTTCACTTAGATTTTCGGGGTGTCTTTGAATTCAGCTCTCTGTAGGTTGATAATTTTCATTTCCATCAAACGATGTGGCATTCTTTCGTTCCTAACACATTACCCAGTCCATATCAGTATAGATATACGGCATGATTTTTTTACCATTGAGATCTGATGTGTTTTCAAAGTGTTCCTTTAATTTTTTTTGCGCAGTGTATACAGTGCATCCTGAAAGTATTCATACCCCTTCACTTTTTCCACATTTTATGTTACGGCCTAATTCCAAAATGGATGAAAAAAAAAATGTTCTCAACATTCTACACACAATACCGCATAATGACAAAGTGAAAAAAGTTTTTTTGAATTTTTTGCAAATGTATTAAAAATAAAAATATAAAATATCACATGTACATAAGTATTCACACCCTTTACTCAGTACTTTGTTGAAGAACCTTTGGCAGCAATTACAGCCTCAAGTCTTCTTGAGTATGATGCTACAAGCTTGCAACACCTATTTTGGGGCAGTTTCTCCAATTCTTCTTTGCAGATCGTCTCAAGCTCCATCAGGTTGGATGGGGAGCTTCGGTGCACAGCCATTTTCAGATCTCTCCAAAGATGTTCAATCAGGTTCAAGTCTGGGCTCTGGCTGGGCCACTCAAGGACATTCACACACTTGTCCCGAAGCCACTCCTTTGTTAACTTGGCTGTGTGCTTAGGGTCGTTGTCCTGTTGGAAGGTGAACCTTCGCCCCAGTCTGAGGTCCAGAGAGCTCTGGAGCAGGTTTTCATCAAGTATCTCTCACCATCTGGTCACTCTACCATAAAGGCCTGATTGGTGGAGTGCTGCAGAGATGGTTGTTCTTCTGGAAGCTTCTTCCATCTCCACAGAGGAACACTGGAGCTCTGTCAGAGTGACCATCGGGTTCTTGGTCACCTCCCTGACCAAGGCCCTTCTCCCCCGGTTGCTCAGTTTGGCCGGACGGCCAGCTCTAGGAAGAGTCCAGGTGGTTACAAACTTCTTCCATTTGCTAATGATGGAGACCACTGTGCTCGTTGGGACCTTCAATGCTGCAGACATTTTTTTGTACCCTTCCCCAGATCTGTGCCTTGATACAATCCTGTCTCGGAGGTCTACAGACAATTCCTTGGACTTCATAACTTGGTTTGTGCTCTGACATGCACTGTCAACTGTGGGACCTTATATAAACAGGTGTGTGCCTTTCCAAATCATGTCCAATCAATTGAATTTACCACAGGTGGACTCCAATCAAGTTGTAGAAACATCTCAAGGATGATCAGTGGAAACGGGATGGCCCTGAGCTCAATTTTGAGTGTCACAGCAAAGGGTGTGAATACTTATGTACATGTGATATTAAATTTTTTTATTTTTAATACATTTGCAAAAATCTCTAAACTTTTTTCACTTGGTCATTATGCGGTATTGTATGTAGAATGTTGATAATTTTTTTAATTTGATCCATTTTGGAATTAGGCTGTAACATAATAAAATGTGGAAAAAGTGAAGGGGTATGAATACTTTCAGGATGCACTGTATATATATATATACAGTTAGGCCCAAAAATATTTGGACAGTGACACAAGTTTTGTTATTTTAGCTGTTTACAAAAACATATTCAGGATACAATTATATAATCAATATGGGCTTAAAGTGCAGACTCTCAGCTGTAATTTGAGAGTATTCACATCCAAATTGGAGCAAGGGTTTAGGAATTACAGCTCTTTAATACGTAGCCGCCTCTTTTTCAAGGGACCAAAAGTAATTGGACAATTGACTCAGAAGGCTGCAAAAAAAAATAACAACGCTGCATGGGCTCTTCCCTCATTAACCTGTCATCAATTAAGCAGTTAAAAGGTCTGGAGTTGATTCCAGGTGTGGCGTTTGCATTTGGAAGCTGTTGCTGTGAACACACAACATGCGGTCAAAGGAGCTCTCAATGGAGGTGAAACAGACCATCCTGAGGCTGAAAAAAAAAGAAGAAATCCATCAGAGAGATAGCAGAAATGTTAGGAGAGGCCAAATCAACAGTTTGGTACATTCTGAGAAAAAAAGAGTGCACTGGTGAGCTTGGGAACTCAAAAGGCCTGGACGTCCACGGAAGACAACAGTGGTGGATGATCGCAGAATCCTTTCCATGGTGAAGAAAAACCCCTTCACAACATCCACTCAAGTGAAGAACACTCTCCAGGAAGTAGGTGTATCAGTATCTAAGTCTACCATAAAGAGAAGACTTCATGAGAGTAAATACAAAGGATTCACCACAAGGTGCAAACCATTAATCAGCCTCAAAAATAGAAAGGCCAGAATTGACTTTGCCAAAAAACACCTGAAGAAGCCAACCCAGTTCTGGAACAGCATTCTTTGGACAGATGAGACTAAGATCAACCTGTACCAGAATGATGGGAAGAAGAAAGTTTGGAGGAGAATTGGAACAGCTCATGATCCAAAGCACACCACATCTTCTGTAAAACATGGTGGAGGCAGTGTGATGGCATGGGCATGCATGGCTTCCAATGGCACTGGGTCACTTGTGTTTATTGATGATGTGACAAAAGACAGAAGCAGCCGGATGAATTCTGAAGTGTATAGGGATATACTTTCTGCTCAGATTCAGCCAAATGCAGCAAAGTTGATTGGACGGCGCTTCACAGTACAGATGGACAATGACCCAAAACATACTGCAAAAGCAACCCAGGAGTTTTTTAAAGCAAAGAAGTGGAATATTCTGCAATGGCCGAGTCAATCACCAGATCTCAACCCAATCGAGCATGCATTTCACTTGCTCAAGACAAAACTTAAGGCAGAAAGACCCACAAACAAGCAACAACTGAAGACCGCTGCAGTAAAGGCCTGGCAAAGCATCACAAAGGAGGAAACCCAGCGTTTGGTGATGTCCATGGGTTCCAGACTTCAGGCAGTCATTGCCTGCAAAGGATTCTCAACAAAATATTGAAAAGTAACATTTTACTTGGGGTTATGTTTATTTGTCCAATTACTTTTGAGCCCCTGAAATGAGGAGCGTTTGTATAAAAATAGCTACAATTCCTACATGTTTAATCATATATTTTTGTTCAACCCCTTGAATTAAACCTTAAAGTCTGCACTTCAATTCCGTTGTAGTTGTTTCATTTCAAATCCAATGTGGTGGCATGCAGAGCCCAAATCATGAAGATTGTGTCACTGTCCAAATATTTTTGGGCCTAATTGTATATATATATACACACACACACACACACACACACACACATACACATATTATATATATATATATATATATATATATATATATATATATATATATATATAATATTTTTCACTGGAATATACATATTTTATTATTTTCTCAGAGTTGCCTGTTTATGAAGGTGGGTAAGTGTGTGGGAGTATCAAAATCTGTCCAATTGACATGTTGCCACCTGTTCCTTGTTCTCTCTCTTACCATCTGTGTGCAGCTGTATTGGGCAGAGTCAAAGCGAGGCAGTCCATTTATGCCGACTTCACACTGCATGATTTTAGGCCAGTTTTCCGCTCGTCAACAAGTTTTTTTAAATCGCAGACAAAAGCCCCAGATCGGAGGCATATCGTGGCGTGCTCTCGTGAGCAACGATCATGTAGTGTGAACTGCGCACGACACAATCTGAGACAGTAGCAGATGCGTCGTTGACGCCTCGCAACTCCCGACTGGATATCTAGCAAGTTTAATATCTGGTCATGTCGGAGAGTCCAGATCCTGTAGTGTGAACAGTGTTGTGACCGGCAATGAGATTAGCAACGACTTTCAGCCAATGAGACTGTAAGACAATAACAAGGGGAAGGAGTTGTAACGCCACTTCTAAACGTAGTTTGGAGACTCTTCTGCCATTCCTTCTTGGGAAACGTCTTGTAATGTGTGATCCCTTGTCGCCGATCACTCTTCCATTGTGCAACAGTGCAAGAATTGCGTGGGCCAATGTGAAGTGACGACGGTTTCAAGATGGCGGTGAGCATGTTTTTGTGTCTGAGTGTGTTTGTCTACGACAATATTCTATGTTAATTCTGTTAGATGCCATAGGCTTACTTTTATCTATCAAAAGAACTCCGAGGTTCTATTCAAATTGGATTTTGAAAGGGTGCTCTTAGTGCTCAGAACATTTTAAGCAGCCTGTGCTGACGACGTGGTAGTCTTCTGGACTACAGTGACCTTTTTTACGGGGACTAGTTAACGTAGACGGGATTCCCTCTGGACCTGACATCGAAATCGGGGGTCCGGCATTTCTGCTGTGAGGAACTTAGGTTCTGCTGGTGTGTCTTGTCTCCTGGGTGGTGCTGCCTTCGTGGCCATGCCTCTCGGCTGGTTCTACCTCTCCAGACTGACATACATTCCCTGGATCCTGTTCTCTGCTATGGGAGCGACTCTGCACCTGTTGCCGCTGCTGCCGGGATAATCCTCAATCCGCGACAGTGGCTAGAACAATTTACCAGCCAAGTCGAGATCAACTGTTTCCCGCTGCTTGTCCTCGCTGCTCATTTCCGCAGCTATTGGAATGAACTTTGGTTTGGTTTGGTTTCTCGGAGGTCTACAGACAATTCCTTGGACTTCATAACTTGGTTTGTGCTCTGACATGGACTGTCAACTTTGGGACCTTATATAAACAGGTGTGTGCCTTTCCAAATCATGTCCAATTAACTGAATTTATCACAGTTGGACTCCAATCAAGTTGTAGAAACATCTCAAGGATGATCAGTGGAAACGGGATGGCCCTGAGCTCAATTTTGAGTGTCACAGCAAAGGGTGTGAATACTTATGTACATGTGATATTTAATTTGAATATATTTGCAAAAATTTCAAAAAAAACTTTTTCACTTTGCCATTATGCGGTATTGTCTGTAGAATGTTGAGAAATTTTTTTATTGAATCCATTTTGGAATTAGGCTGTAACATAATAAAATGTGAAAAAAGTGAAGGGGTATGAATACTTTCCGGATGCACTGTAGCTCCTGATATATCTTGTAGCACATGAAAAACACCACAAGGACATGTTAACATTAAAAACTTGATTTTCACTGAAGGGGGTCTTTAAGATTTGACTTTCTAACAACTTGTTTTAAATAAACGTGAAAATGCTTTTGTCCTGCCTACTATGTATTAGCTACACACATTTCGGCTAGCTAATTTAAACTTTGCTGTCCAATTCATTGCGACAGTAGGTGGGAGAGGATACAAACTTAACCGGAACCTTTGGAGAGAATGGGAATGCGGGTTCCGGACGTAATTTCTTTCCATTGACTGGCGCTCTAAATAAAATTTCTAAAATCTTGAATCAGTGAAGTTGAGCGTTTTTAAATAAAATGATCAAGCCCAATTGTTCCCTATATTGTATGTACACGCTACAAAAAACAAATATTTATTAAGCGATATATTCGACGTAACAAATGAAGACATACCCCGACATGAAGGGCATGCTCCATCGTGGTCGAGCGAGAAAGGAATATGGCGGATGGGTAAATTATTTTGTTATTGCAATGTTTTTTTAAGCCTTGATAGCTTCTGATTAAGTGATTGTGTCCCGCAAGGTTTCTGCATTGTCAGTGTAGGTATTCCTAACCGAGGTGCAGTACCTTTTGACAGTAAATAGCCAATGGTATATGTTTTTGAATTAATCGCCTGATTGAATTGGGCTACATTGTATTCACACATGATCTTGGTCCTTACGTTACGAGAGTGCGTTAAATGTATTTGAAGATATTGAAGCTGCATTAGGCCTATGTTTTGCATGTTTACATGAATTATAGTAGGCCTATAGAAATAAAGCTACCCCACCCAAAGCTAAATGCGTGTCAGTGGTTATAATGGTTATTGCTTATTTTACTGCATCGTGCATACATACGGTTCTCCATACAACAGATACATTTTTATATAATTCAATGCCGGTGTTCTGAAATTGTGAGCCTAATGGGCTACCTTAGCACACTGCGCATGCTCATATAAATTTTTCTGACGTATTAAAAAGTCACCCGACACGCCCCTACAATTTGTGCTACTGTCAGAATTCGAAGATCTGCAGTGATTTACCAAGGAAAGTTACAGGTTTGAATTGGTCTTAACTATTTATTACAGTTTAATACAATGGGCTACCTCATACTATTCAATTGAGGTAGCCCATTTGGAGGGGAGGCTCAATTTTTCTGTTTTATCTGATAATATGTGCTACTGGGAAGCCCATCCTGAGGGGGAGGCGCAAATTGTCAGAACACCGTAAATGCATTGCCAACAATACACCTACATACGACAATAAACCTTGATGTAACTTAATAATAATAATATATATATATATATATAATAATAATATATATATATATATATAGACTGCTATAACTGATCTTTAGCCTAATTGCACTTATGCAATATGTTATATGTATAGCATAATAGTCATCATCACGTTGTCTTAGAGCCAAATTTGAGATAACAAGCTGGTCTAAAGTTTAGTTTTTAAATTAGTGGAGTTGTTTTTTCATCTCTAGGTTAGTTTATTAGGCTGGAAATTAAGCAATGACGGGTGCTCAGCTTACAACTGTTCAGCCGGTCCTCCAAGGGCTGTGGCTTGCAGTTTTTTCGGTAAGTGTCACCGTGACCATGTTCAAAATCAATAACTAGCATGCACTGACTTCGATAAAGTGGCTAGTAAAGATGATTAAAGTAAAATATAACGGTTGAAATAACAATATAGGTAAGTTTAGTTTGCAAGTCCTTTATATATTCTGCTTTACAGTGAGACTTGGGGGATGCAGATTGTATTGACATTGTGCCAGTGCACTGCTCGTTGCCATCAGAAATGTAAGCGGACTACAGTTAGGACGTCATTTTCGTGGCCGTGCTGGTCGCGAGTATGCGCAACGCATGCACGCAATCGACTCGGTGCCGGAAGTTGTCACTTTTTGGCTTCAACAGCTGCGTTTCAATAGTAGTTCCACTTCCCCTCATTCACTTACACTCAGCCCTTGATATGACGTAACAGCATATCGCGCGGAGGCCACTTGGAGAACGGAGGGAAAGTGGGCGGGGGATTTAAATGGAACGAACCTGCCCTTGTACACTTTCAGGCCAAACTATCATGGATCGACCGCCAGTTCTAGGCTTAGCGCTATACGGCTTTCTACAAATCATTCAAAATACCCGCAGACTACTTTCAATGAGGCAAAGATTTTGTCTGCGGATAATTGCAATAGGTCGGCACTTGGTAATTAGCTTCATGAGTTTCTGATTTCCACATGTATTTTTTTTATCTGTATCACAATTATCATATTACAAGGGGCTCAAAACAGCACTTTCCTATGCGTTTATAGAAAATGTTGCGATTAAACAAGTTGAACAGTACAACAATCTAAGTAAATAAATGATTACAACTGAATTTGTTCTTAGCTGGATTACAAAATTTATTTTGGAGCTGATGGTCACAACCGCGCAAGGCAGACATCTTTGTACTTGAAGAAACATGACGTAATGTAGCGTCGGGTGTAACTCCCAGCATGCCTGGCGAGTAACTCCCGTGCACCAAATGCATAACAGCAATGCATGGTGGGTGATATACAACTCTGGAGTGACCATCGTTGTTCACTTGCTCTCAGCCCTCGAGAAGGGGGAGGCTGCAGACCTGGAGCCCTAGACAGCCTGAGTCCCCTTAGACAGCCTGAGTCCCCTGTAGTATACTTATCGTCCAGTTGGTGGCGGTAATTCACCTTAAACTGGTTTGCCAACGGCCAATAAAGAACCAAAAAGAAGACCAAGAAGAAGTTACACTCGCTACACAAGGTAGAGGTATGCTAATTCCTAAAAATGTATTTATTAAAATGATTGTCGTTCAGCATTACCTTAATATTATTATGGGTTATTTAAAGAAACTCGCTTAGGGTTGATATGTATTTATTGCGATATATCTCGTGATTTCAACGTTTTTAATTGCACCACACATTATCTCCAACGCAGTATTAGCCTAGTTAACTACATTACCAACTTTAATAATTTGTGGGCATGAAAGTTTATTTTAGCTGAAGTCATCGATATTGTTAATTGAATATGTTTACAATTTGTAAATTCTTAGTCAGTTTAGGGAGCGAAATCTGCAGTCAGACATGTTGTTAGCTAAAGATGTAGTTTATTTACTCGATATACATTAGACCTGTCTCCATAGCTCCCATACATGAGATGGCTTCTTCGGGTAAGATATTCCTCTGACCCCGTTTACACTGCATAGAAACTTACTCCACATTGATTCTTTCTGGAGCATCATTTGAGTACACGCTGGATATGTGTGAACACACCAAAGACAAATGTATAATAGGCCTATTCATGTATATAAATCTCCAGGAGGAAATAAAGATTTAATAAATACCAAATGGGTCACGAAAAAGTTCTCTTTTTTCCTTTTTATTTCAGAAAGGGATGAATTGTTTGTCTTCGTAAAATGCTATGTAGAATTCTGTTCTGTAGATGTGTGACAATAGTGAGTTGTAAAGCAGATATTTAATCAATGGTGCATATCATTACATTGTATGGCTTGAGGGGGTATATATTTGAATTGAACGTTTATATATATATATATATTCTGAACTGAAACTACATGGATCACTCAATTGCACTTGGCTCCTGTGTATCAAAAAAACAAGTGGATGTAACAATATGCTAAAACACTAAGGCAGCCTTTTTAATAAATAGCATAGTGCTTTTCATTACACTGTACAATCAGTGCAGCATATATATCTCATATCTTAATAAGCATATTCATATCTCATATTTGAATTAAACGTTTATATATAAATAAATAAAAACATTTCAAAGTTAAGCTAAACATCCTTTAAAAAAATGGTCAGCGTCTAGAGACAGTTATTAACGAAGATCATTTCGTCACAGTCTACAGGCGGTTATTAATGTATAGTATCGACCTCTGCAGCATACTTTATTTCATATCTTAATGTTTATATTTTATTCACTAAACAATCGCAAAGTAAAGCTAATTGTACAGACGGTTATTAATGTATACTTATGTATGCATATGGTTATCTGTCAGTGTCCTAAACGGCATGGGGACTGTGGCTACAATCATTTTAATAGAACAATTTTTAGGAATTAGCATATTACCGCCACCAACTGGACGATAAGTATACTACAGGGGACTCAGGCTGTCTAAGGGGACTCAGGCTGTCTATGGCTCCAGGTCTGCAGCCAAGTCTACTTCAGGGGACTCAGGCTGTCTAGGGCTCCAGGTCTGCAGCCTCCCCATATAAGAGCCCTCCGAGGGTCGATCTCACCAAGTTCACTTCAGATTTTCAGACTACTTTCGATGGCGGCGGGGAAGTCAACGAGGGCACGTTGAACGGCTAATGAAACGCAGCAAACGTCTGTTCCCTATGTTGTTACTTATTGGAACAGTTTTACAGAAAACCTTAATTGGAAAAATATTAGCAAATTGCCCAATAAATATTTATTGACTAATAAAATAAGGGAAATTTCCTTTAAAATTATACACAGATATTATCCAGCAAATCATCATCTTATCAAGTTAAAAAAGGACATTCATGTAAATTGTTCTTTCTGTGATGTACTCACAGAAACACTTCTTCATTTGTTTTGGCACTATACTCATACCAAAAGGCTATGGAAGGATTTAAGTAGATTTATTGTTGATAATATTGACGTTGATTTCACATTGTGCCTAGAGAATGTCTTGTTTGGTTTCAATAAAAGTAATAACAATAAGATCAGAGAATATTATATTGTTAACCTAATTATTGATATCCATAAATCCAAATTTTATTACTCAAAACCATTGTTTACTAGGCCTATATTTGAAAATGAAACCAAACAATACTTAAAAACGATCATCTCCAAAAATAAGAACGCTATAAAGACAGTGGGTATGTGTACATCCTTTGGTGTATTTGTTTGAAGGCATGCCTATCATCATCCTCTGGCTTTGTCTTTGTATTCTGACCCGTGGCATTAATTTTTTTTATTTTATGTTCATATTGCAAGTTCAATTGTGTCTACAGATACTGTAGATACTGTCACTTGAATTTCCACTGTGCATTGTTCAATAAAAAGTGACACACAAAAAAGTGTTGGGTTCAACGCCTTTGAATTGAATCCGTAAGGCTTGCGGCTTCCAGTTTTTTTTTATCGTTCGATGGTCAGAACATTATAACACAGGTCCAATTAAGGTGAGGTAAATGTAGACAATATGCCATTCCAAACAGGTGATGACATTTACCTGCTATGAACTGCCCACATTTTACTCCAAATTTTAAAACTAGCACTATTGATCCTCATAGTTAAAATATAATTATCAAGTTTGAGATAATAATTCAGCATAAATGTATTCTTCGATTACATTACATGTGCGTCATTTAAACGTTGTGAAACATGTTTTTACGAAACAGGTTGTGTAAGTTATCACGACACGGAGAGGGAGGGGTGATTCGATTTAGACAGCCACATTGTTGGTTCTTTTAAGTATAAGGCAGTCAGACAGACCAGAACATGGCGGCTCTACGAGTGGTCGTGCTACCGGGGAGTGGGAGAGCTCTTCTATGCGCAACAAAAACAGTCAAGAACCAAAGGGTATGATACCACATACGTGCATTGTTTGGGTTTAGAATATAATGCATTTTTAGGACATTTTTGCCTGGAAACACTGGTTTCAGACCTGTCACACAACCAGTAAATGTTAGCGCCATTAGCCTATGTCTCTGGTTGTGTTAGGCAAGGTCACCCGTGTCGGTAACTTTCACTAAGTCAACGATGTACGCCCGTCACGCAGACTAAACCTCTTCTTATGGTTAAACTTATTGGGGTGTTTGGTGACCGCAAACGTTTTGTTTCTACCAATTTAATTTGAAACACATTTGTCATTCTCATTAGTGGAATCGTTCGGCTAATGCTATTCTAGTTAGCTCGCTAACGTTAAATGTCAAGCTACATCGCCAGCCAAACTGTTTGGGCACTTTTCCGTCCTCGGGTAAAATAAAATACATTTTTAGTTTGTTAGCTAGCTTGCATCAACTTTTGTTCATAATTACCTACTAGCTAATTACCTACTAGCTAGCTATTTTCCACAAGCCGACTAAGACCAAGGATTCATGTATAGTATTATTGGCAAGGACAGCACTCACCTAACGGACTGGAAATCATTTCCGGTTAAAGTTAAACGTAAGATCGTTGGCCATGATGCAGCTATCTGTCTCGGATGCTACATGTAACGCCGCCGCCGGTAACGTAAAATTACCCAAATCAATTACGTTAGGTAGCAAGCTGTTAGCTGCAGTCGCTGTGCTAGTATAAGGGCTGCCGCAAGCCAGCTACTAGCTAGATTGTTAATTATCTATTGCCAAACTGTTAAAATAACTAAATTGCCAATTCAAAACGAAATACTGCAATGTAGTATTGCGTTGTCATGTTTAAGACATCATGTCATGTTTAAGACGCTCACGACGTGAGTCACGTTATATAAAATGATGGGCTCCAACATTTGGGCTGACCAGACAAGAAAACATGGAATTTAACATTCGTGGTGAACAAGAATGATCATAGAAGAACAACCTTACAAACTGGTGTTGTAGGTTAAAACTTAAATGCACTGATTGGCCTAAACGTTTTTCCGCATAAAATGTTGTGTACTACGGATGGATACTGTCTTCCCGCTATGATTTCATAGTATGACCAATTGATGAAGTAGATGTTTAGCTGGATTATCTGCCTAAAATGTCTTTAGTGACAGCTGGTTTATATACTGTGTGTAAGCAATTGTTCTCTTTACACTTGCAAAGTTGTACCTGTATAATTGTTAGTGACGTAAACAATACACGTGAAAGTCACTTGCTTGAGCTATTTTTGTAAGCTCTAACATTTAATTAGTTTGACAGCAGCAGTGACTTAAGTTCCCATGAAACACTGACCTATTTGACTACCTGATATTTAGCAGTTCTCTCCCTTTTCCTACAACAATTGAATATACTATACTAAACTGCTTTCATTAAGGGTATTTAAGAATGATGTGTACATTTCCAAGAAATGCATGTGGTTGTCTATAAGTTCAGAGTTATTCTGATAGAGTAGCTACGTTTATTTGTGACACCTTAAATGGAGTTTCTCAAAATAGGCCTTTCTCAATATAAAAATTGTGTCTTTACTTCTAGGCCAGCATGTCCTTTGCCAGCCTGCCAAAGAGTAAGAAGATAGCTCTTTCGACCTTGGGTATTCTGACCACGGGAGGAGCAGGGCTTGCCCTGATGTTGCAGCAGTCAGTCAAGGCATCTGATCTGGAGCTCCACCCTCCCAACTATCCCTGGAGCCATAAGGGCATCTTATCTGCGCTCGACCATGCCAGGTAACGTACACCAGCACAAAATTCCCTAAGCCTCTGATCCGATCCAGTATAATTGTGAATCTAAATGGCATGACACATTGTGTTTTGTTGTACAGCGTCCGTCGCGGATACCAGGTGTACAAGCAGGTATGCTCTGCTTGTCACAGCATGGAGTACCTGGCCTTCCGTAACCTAGTGGGTGTGTCGCACACAGAGGACGAGGTCAAGGTACTAGCTGAAGAGGTAAGTCTAGTCACACGATAGTTCTAAGGATTGCAACTGTATGATGATGACAAATTAGTTTGTTTTGTTGCGAATTTTCTCCCCATCATTGAATTGGCCTTCTCAGCACAGTGCACTGTGCTTTGTAATTTAATGCAACTGTGCACCCACATATTTTCTTTGAGGTACAAGTATCTGCTGGACTGATGCGTTCTGTGCAGGACAGATGCGCTTCATGGAGTCGCAGGGCTTCCAAAATTGCTAGCCCGCCGTACCGGGACAATCAAGTTTTCCTGTCGGGATACTAAAACCCTGTCCGATGGGCTATCAGAAGTGAAATAAAATTCCCTCCTTTATTTGCCTTTTCTGCTTTTTTGACTTATTTGGAGGAAAGAATTTGACCACTAAATTGACGAGTTGTTGATTATGATGGTTTGCCCGCTGGTAAGTAGCGTACCATAAGTCGACCTTGTGTATAAGTCGACCCCTAAATTCGCCGATAAAATTTAGGGCTAAATAGTTTTTTCTGTATTTTTATGTTAGGCTTAGACGGGAGTCTCGCTCTTTAAGAACTTCGCTTGGGTATTGTCAGCGGACGTAGCATGTGACTCGCCATGGTGAATCACTTGAGGCTGTATAACGGGGGAAAATAGACCAATATGTAATGTAAGTTGAATAACAATGGTAAAATATTAATGCATAATGTGAGTTTAGAATTGAATATATGGTAAATAAGGCCCTTCTCTACGCTGCCTATATAGCACTCGAGCTGTTAACTCGACCACGTTGCGATTGCAGACGATGAAACGTGTCTATTTTCGTCAACATCACTTACCACGGACAAACAAAATGTGATGTAATGGTCTATCCTGAGTACAAGTCGACTCCCTAACTTTGAAGTTTATATTTTAATTTGCTTCTACACGAGCAAATACGGTACGCGTTATTCATAAACCCCAGGCGGCTTTGATGCCAGTGCTCTCACACACCAGCATTCCACTCAAATAAGTGCACCAGAATTGGATAGTGTTTTGCGCACATAACGGACAAACGTGCATATCTCATAACAACATTTTTGCACCACAATATGAATTGGGATTGAATTAATTGCAGCTGTGTGCTCAAAGTTGAGTCATCCTGTGGTTTAAAGAAAGAGAGCTCAGAATCTGACATTTATACCATACATATTAGCGCTCTCAATCTGTTTTGTGATCATATTGAAGTTTCAGTGCATTGACAAATAAATGTAAAATTTGTTCTTGATATTTTGCTCAGGTAGACTTCTCAAACTATGATTGTTGCAGTGAGTTATTTTTAAATAGTATATTGTTAAATACACTTTTGTATTTTGACCAACCAAAATCTAAAAAATCCTGCAGGAATTTACAAATGTTGCAAGCCCTGAGTTGTTCACCTCTCACTAACACTTTTGTGGCCCTATGATAAGATTGAGGTTGTTGATGGCCCAGATGAATCAGGAGAAATGTTCACTCGAGCAGGAAAGCTGTCCGACTACTTCCCCAAGCCCTACGCCAACCCTGAGGCTGCTCGGGTTGCAAACAATGGTGCCCTACCCCCAGATCTCAGCTACATTGTCAATGCCAGGTAACACATTCTCAAGTGCTGTATAGACCTCTTGGGTACACTGTTACCATTTATACACAATATTCTTAAATCCCTTGTGAAATGTTCAACTGCTTGTCTTTTTCACTTCTCTGTACTCTATGTAGACATGGTGGGGAGGACTATGTATTCTCGCTTCTGACTGGCTACTGTGAGCCTCCAGCAGGTGTTGCAGTCAGAGAAGGCCTCTATTATAATCCCTACTTCCCTGGACAGGCTATCGGCATGGCCCCTCCCATCTACAATGAGGTCCTGGAATATGATGATGGTAGGTAACTGAGGCCATGTCCACACAAATATGGATATGTTGCGAAGTATAATAATAAGCACTTGGGAGTCGTGTAGGCAGTGTATTGATGCCTTCTTTTTCATCATTATTTTTTATGTTGTCACAGGAACCCCTGCTACAATGAGCCAGGTGGCCAAGGATGTGTGCACCTTTCTAAGGTGGGCAGCCGAGCCTGAACACGACCAGCGCAAACGCATGGGTCTGAAGGTGAGACATAGGCATTAAATAAACCTTTTTGGTGATATGATGCTAGGTCAGACTATTGAACTAGATCAGACTATTTCATGCACAGAATTTAGACATTTAGAAATAAGGACTCAATTATTTCTTCTTTCTTTCCTGTCTATCAGCTGCTGATGGGGGCAGTCATCTTAGTGCCGCTTGTGTACTACATGAAAAGACACAGGTGGTCTGTTCTGAAGAGCAGAAAAATTGCCTACAGGCCCCCCAAGTAAACACGTCCCATCTGGCCAACCCACGGGAGTGTGTTCAACACTGCACAATTCCTGACAACATTCATATTGAACTGCAGTCACACTGATCAGACATGCCATTTACCTGTATGACAAATGAAAAATCGATTATACATATTACAGAAAAGAAACTTAAGTAATTTGCATTAGTAAGGAACGCATAGATTTACCAAAATGGTTAATGTTTGGATTATTTTATTAGATGAGTTGTGCTGTTCTTGAACACAACCCTGATTTGTTCTATCAACTGCAGCTATGCCTACTCCAAAACAGATAATATATGGGATCCTGTGATTGTCCATCTTTGTAATAAAGTGGCACATGAGTTAATATATGGTTGCCCTAAAATCAGTACCTATATGTCTGCTCTTGACCTTACCACCAGGGACTTAAGGACTTAAGAAATAAGGATAACAATGCAACCTCTCAACTTGTAAAAAGTAAATTATGTAAAAGTAACACCGTCTGGGTTGTTCAGTGGTTGTACAAGACTCTTTTCTGCAAAAAAAAGCAAGCCTACCAATCCTGCTACCATATAGTGCTCATTATTCCGTTTTGTTGTCTTGAGTAAAATCTTTACACTTTGTTGTGTAAATATTTAATATTACAGTGTACTGAATAAAACTTGTTATAACCTCTGTGGGACCCAAGAAAATGTTATTCTGCATACATTGAAAAGTGGTTTTATCACTCTTGAAAATCATTATCATTAAAATTGCTATTTAAAAATATGCAGATTTGTATGCTTACTGCACTTGATCTAATCAGTAAAAACACTGTCTTTGTCCGTTGTGTGATGGCAGTAACTGATTCAAACAAACTAAATAATAGTTTAGTTTTTGAGAATTAAATAATTTGATTCCAGAAAAGTGAAATGTGTAGTATTATATCTATACCCAAAACAATCATACACGTGGACCAGATGTTAAAAAAGCGATTTCGTCTTTGGAATTTGAAGTTAAATTGACGGAAGTGCTGAAGGACTCGAAGACTCGAGTCCGACTCGAGTCATGATTTTGATGACTTGTGACTTGTAATGGATAATTTCAATCTATGACAGAAAATAACCAATTAATGAGAGGAGAAACCATGAAAAAATCAAGTACAATTTTATTGATGACTACAAAGTCAGAGTCTGTACACAGAGAAAATACTACAGTTAGATCAGTCTAACGACATAGAAAGTTCTGATTAGTTGACAAGGTTCTAACAAGTGTATAGGTCTATAAGATAAACAATCATTCCATTGGACAAGATGGATCACATGTTCGTAATCAGCATATCTAAAGACACGTACGCAGGAAACTACGACATGACTTAATGTTATGACTTAACCCAAACTTCTAGCCTTCAGTGTCTCCAAAAGCCACATACTATCTCTTTGGTGACCTGGCCCTCACCCCTGAACCACATCCCAGGCCGGAACATCCGCTGGGATGCCCAAATCTGCCCACAACATTCCTCCCCTTGAGAATACAAAAAATCTCACTCTTCAACAAAACAAGACAAATTTGCATGGACACCTGGTGTTGTCACAGGGTCTTGCAGCCACGTGAGAGCAAGTGGTTCAACTCTGCAGGTCTCTGAGGGGAAGATCATGGCGAAGGCCCAATCCTTGACCAGAATACAGAAATTACATATTAAAATCAAAATATGAAGTGATCAATCAAAAGAAAAAAAAACAACTAGTATCCACAGACCGAAGGGGCAGCAAAAACCCTATTGGGACAAAAAAATGCAAGACCCCGACCTCTAATCATCGATAACAATACTGGGGACTTTCTAGAAACATTGAAAAGTTAGCATCTAACATGTCTATACCCTGAGGACCACATGTGATGCTAACACCTAGCTTACACAGTAAATCACGGCCTAGCAGATTAACAGGACAGTGTTTGGAGGCAATGAATGTGTGGTTGACATTTTTGGCCTCTACTTTCTCTGGTACTTTCTCTACTCTCTCTGGTACTTTCTCTACTTCCTCTTGCCTTCTCTGCTACTTGCTTTTGCCTTCTCTGCTGCTTGCTTTTGCCTTCTCTGCTAGTATGAACACGCTGAGCGTTCCCTGGAGAGGAAACTCTCCTCCCGTTAACTTGTTCCACCAGTTAACTTGCAAAATGTTACTCTCACCCATCCTCTGGGCCACCATCGCAATAGGACCAGTCAAAGAACTGTCCAATTTGGGAACCGCATTTGTCTGTCTGTTTCCCATGGCTCTCCGTTGATTCGACCTGGTGACTTTGTCACAGGACAAGTTTAACACTCAGTTAACACACAAATACACACTGAAATTAGGTTTCCCCCAAGAATTATAACACCCTAAGAATTCTAATACTCTGTGTTGATTCAGTATGCAGACAAATCTACAAATCCCTTTATCCAAATTGAAACTATTTTGGGTAAGACATCAATGTAGTCACGCATCTACTTTTTACCTTTTAGCCTATTTATAGTTAAGCTCTATTTTAGTTAAGCCTCTACCTAACTACGTTTCTCGGTGGTGAAACCCCACGACAGAGATGAATTACTTCTCTCAGTATACTCTCGCATACCACTAGTTGGCACTGGGCTACGGACTACCACAGCCCCCGGAGATTGGTTAATTCTCCAGCTACAATTTGTTGCAGTTAACCACCACAACTGGACTACTACGGCCCCCGGAGATTAGTTAGTTCCCCAGCTACAATTTTGTTGCTATTACCCACCACAACTGGACTACTACGGCCCCCGGAGATTAGTTAGTTCCCCAGCTACTTCTAGGCTTTGGCCTATGGGAGACAAGCTCCCGTGGGGTGAAGTATTCCCACTTGTTATCTAGATAATTTAGTTCATGATTCTTTTGTTTTTGGAATCTCACCTCTAAGTTTGTTTTATGGAGTATCCAGTCGTCTCCCCACAGGCTCCGCGGGCGTCTTTCTCTTTCCTGGAGTCAGCCTGCGGCTAGCCAGTCCTGTGGAGACACGCCAAGGAGATCTCCATCCTCATCCTCGTCGCCAATTGTTATGGTTAATTTCAATCTATGACAGAAAATAACCAATTAATGAGAGGGAGAAACCATGAAAAGATCAAGTACAATTTTATTGATGACTACAGAGTCTGAGTCAGAGTCTGTACACAGAGAAAATACTACAGTTAGATCAGTCTAACGACATAGTAAGTTCTGATTAGTTGACAAGGTTCTAACAAGTATATAAGTCTATAAGATAAACAATCATTCCCATTGGACAAGATGGATCACATGTTCGTAATCAGCATATCTAAAGATACAGTTAGGCCCAAAAATATTTGGACAGTGACACAAGTTTTGTTATTTTAGCTGTTTACAAAAACATATTCAGGATACAATTATATAATCAATATGGGCTTAAAGTGCAGACTCTCAGCTGTAATTTGAGAGTATTCACATCCAAATTGGAGCAAGGGTTTAGGAATTACAGCTCTTTAATACGTAGCCGCCTCTTTTTCAAGGGACCAAAAGTAATTGGACAATTGACTCAGAAGGCTGCAAAAAAAAATAACAACGCTGCATGGGCTCTTCCCTCATTCACCTGTCATCAATTAAGCAGTTAAAAGGTCTGGAGTTGATTCCAGGTTTGGCGTTTGCATTTGGAAGTTGTTGCTGTGAACACACAACATGCGGTCAAAGGAGCTCTCAATGGAGGTGAAACAGACCATCCTGAGGCTGGAAAAAAAAGAAGAAATCCATCAGAGAGATAGCAGAAATGTTAGAAGTGGCCAAATCAACAGTTTGGTACATTCTGAGAAAAAAAGAGTGCACTGGTGAGCTTGGGAACTCAAAAAGGCCTGGACGTCCACGGAAGACAACAGTGGTGGATGATCGCAGAATCCTTTCCATGGTGAAGAAAAACCCCTTCACAACATCCACTCAAGTGAAGAACACTCTCCAGGAAGTAGGTGTATCAGTATCTAAGTCTACCATAAAGAGAAGACTTCATGAGAGTAAATACAAAGGATTCACCACAAGGTGCAAACCATTAATCAGCCTCAAAAATAGAAAGGCCAGAATTGACTTTGCCAAAAAACACCTGAAGAAGCCAACCCAGTTCTGGAACAGAATTCTTTGGACAGATGAGACTAAGATCAACCTGTACCAGAATGATGGGAAGAAGAAAGTTGGAGGAGAATTGGAACAGCTCATGATCTGCACACCACATCTTCTGTAAAACATGGTGGAGGCAGTGTGATGGCATGGGCATGCATGGCTTCCAATGGCACTGGGTCACTTGTGTTTATTGATGATGTGACACAAGACAGAAGCAGCCGGATGAATTCTGAAGTGTATAGGGATATACGTTCTGCTCAGATTCAGCCAAATACAGCAAAGTTGATTGGACGGCGCTTCACAGTACAGATGGACAATGACCCAAAACATACTGCAAAAGCAACCCAGGAGTTTTTTAAAGCAAAGAAGTGGAATATTCTGCAATGGCCGAGTCAATCACCAGATCTCAACCCAATCGAGCATGCATTTCACTTGCTCAAGACAAAACTTAAGGCAGAAAGACCCACAAACAAGCAACAACTGAAGACCGCTGCAGTAAAGGCCTGGCAAAGCATCACAAAGGAGGAATCCCAGCGTTTGGTGATGTCCATGGGTTCCAGACTTCAGGCAGTCATTGCCTGCAAAGGATTCTCAACAAAATATTGAAAAGTAACATTTTACTTGGGGTTATGTTTATTTGTCCAATTACTTTTGAGCCCCTGAAATGAGGAGTGTTTGTATAAAAATTGCTACAATTCCTACATGTTTAATCATATATTTTTGTTCAACCCCTTGAATTAAACCTTAAAGTCTGCACTTCAATTCCGTTGTAGTTGTTTCATTTCAAATCCAATGTGGTGGCATGCAGAGCCCAAATCATGAAGATTGTGTCACTGTCCAAATATATTTGGGCCTAACTGTACGTACGCAGGAAACTAAGACATGACTTAATGTTATGACTTAACCCAAACTTTGGTGACCTGGCCCTCGCTCTGACCGTCCCCTCACTCCTGAACCACATCCCAGGCCGGAACATCTGCTAGGATGCCCAAATTTGGCCACAACAGACTCGACTTGGAGTACTCGAAGTAATGTGTTAGGTTTTTTTATTAACTTCCATCGTATTCTAAAGCTATAATTACATTTTGTTTGCATTTGGTTAAAAAACGTAATGTTTAAATGTGTTGCTCCATCAGTATTATATTGACACAATATACAGTACTAATGAATTTGTGGGCTTATTTTTCTTAAGAACCAGCGGTCGGGATGAAAGTCAGCACCTCCAAGTCTGAGGCCATGGTTCTCTGCCAGAAAACGGTGGAGTGCTCTCTCCGGGTTGGGAGTGAGTTGCTGCCCCAAGAGAGGGAGTTCAAGTGACTTGTTCACGAATGAGGGAAAAATAGAGCGTGAGATTGACAGGCGGACTGGTGCAGCATCAGCAGTAATGCAGGCGTTGTACCGGACCGTCGTGGTGAAGAAGGAGCTGAGCCGAAAGACGAAGCTCGCGATTTACCAGTTGGTCTACGTTCCAACCCTCACCTATGGTCATTTGGGCAGTGACCGAAAGAATAAGGTCACGAGTACAAGCGACTAAAATGTGTTTCCTCCTTAGGGTGGCTGGGCTCAGCCTTAGGGAAAGGGTAAGAGCTCGGTCATCCGGAGGGAGCTTGGAGTAGAGCCGCTGCTCCTTCGCGTCGAAAGGAGCCAGATGAGGTGGTTCGGGCATCTGATTAGGATGTCTCCTGGGCGCCTCCCGTTGGAGGTTTTCCTGGCACGCCCTACTGGTAGGAGACCCCGGGGTAGACCCAGAACACGCTGGAGAGATGATATATCTCATCTGGCCTGGGAATGCCTCGGGATCCTCCAAGAGGACCTGGAAAGCGTTGCTGGGGATAGGGACATCTGGACTACCCTTCTTAGCCTGCTGCCACCGCGACCCAGCCCCGGATAAGCAGCGGAAAATGGATGGATGGATGGAGAACCAGTACAGAATAATTTGATGGAACTCAGATTTTGACCTACAGGGACTTGTAACTCAACTCGGACTGGCCGACTTGGACTCGAGCATTGGGGACTTGGGACTCGACTCGGACTTGAGGGTTAGTGACTCAACTACAGCACTGGGGCAAGGTAGCTAATGGCTCATTTCAACCAAGCACTAGTTAACGGTTCGGGTCGAGTCAGAATGGTTATTTTTGCGTTTCCACTGGAAAAAGTTGTGTAGGGTACAGCAGCCTTTATTATATTGTATAATTTTTGTACGCTTTTAACATTGAGGAAACGTCTGACAACTGACGAGTTGAATGTAACATCTGTGGTATCAAAATAAAGGATTCCAGTTTGGGCGCATCAAATTTTAGCTGGCACCTGCAAACGCACCCGGATAGGTCACGTTAGCAATAAGATTAAGATATGTCTCTCTCGTACCCCCTTTCCACAAACACGATCGTAAAGCTAGTTCCGTGCCGGTGCACGAGCCAGTTCAATATCGGTTCAATTTGCGAGCCTTAGGAGAACCGTTTGCTTTTCCACAGGCTAGAGAACTGTCATTACATCAGTATAAACGTCAGTATGCGTCACCGCTTTCACAGTAACGCAAGGCTAAATTGCAACGCACAACAGCAATGGCGGACAAGCCATTAGCTAGCCAGTCTAGTCAACTGAAATCGCTTTTTACAGTGCCTCTTCCCCATTCTTTATTTATTTAAAGACATGCCTGGAGTGCTCCCTTTTCAAAGCGACGCCCCCTTGAACTTTTTAATTTTTGGCAGAGCACGTCATGTAGCCTATGTGATGTGGAAAATAGTTAAACTTTTACCAAAGTGCGGCGCTCATCAATGTCACTTCTTTGTCAGCCAGCCAATCAAAATCGTTTAAAGGCAGGACTAAAAGTGGTGCTTGGTCTTAGACCAGCTAAGAGTTGGAGCCAGCTTGGAACCCGTTTTTCTGGCCGAGAGCCGGCTCCTTGGTGATGGAAAACAAAGAACGGGTTCAAGATTTGGCTCTGGCTCCGAACCAACCCTGGAACCTCCTTGGTGGAAAAGGGGTATCAGAGCCTGTGCACGAGGGTGGGTGCAGCTCTTTCTCTCACACGCTGCAGCATTGTGCACTGACAGATGGACCCTGCTCTTGTATAGTGATAATGGCGGAGAGAACTAAACGTTCAAAGTATGGTTAAACTTCACTACAGTCGATGCTGACAATGCTCAATTCAAGTGCAACAAGTATTTTTGCATGAAAGGCCAGAAACACGAGCAATCTGTCAAAACATCTATCAAAAGAGCATAACATAGCCCTACAGGCAGAGAAATGCAGTTTTCAACTGTCCATCTATGTTAAAGTATGCTAGCCCTGCTAGAAGCAGCTTTGAGCCCACGAACATGGGTTAATTATTAAAAGTAGCCTAATAGTTAGCCTGCTGATTAATTAGCTATATGGGTGTGTCCACTATCTGAAATGGTAATTTCAATTATCACATTATATTTTATGACTGATATGTTCAAAACAGTGCTGTTGAAGTTTGCTACTTAATGGTATTCTATTTACAGTACACATGACAAAATAAAGCAATTTTATTTCTGATTGGATTGAGGTCTGTTAGTATACGTTTTTAAGGCACCCTCTATATGTTCAGAAAAAAGATTGATATAGCCTGCAACATTAGCTTAGAACCAGTTGTTCTCTCAAAAGACTGGTTGCAGATGGGATTTGCTGCAGACATGAGACTTGACTTGGACTTGTAACGAAAGACTCGACTTATGAGCATCTCTGGAGTATGGTCATCGAACTATAAAAAAAGTAAAACTGGAAGCCGCAAGCCTCACGGATTTAATGCAAAGGCGTTGAGGCCAAAAACAGCTTTCTCTGGGCTTTCAGGGTGCTTTCACATTAGGTGCGATTGATTTGTACCGTGCCCAAGTACAATTGGCCCCACTCTCCCGCCGGTCAGCGTTCACACTAAAAAAATGTTGTGCACTTGCATCATCAACTACGCAACAATTGTTTATATAGTCGCTCGTGTATAAAAGTGTGCAAAATGCAACGATCCCTGTAAAGCTCAAATTATTCAATAAATCTGTCATAAAACAGTCGCATTGTTGTCGCATACAAAAGTGAAAAGCTCTCCATACAGTGGAGTCCGCATTAGCACTGTACCGAATATTAATATGTTGGTTAACGTTCAGGTAACGAATGATCCTCTCGTCTGCCTTCCTATTGTGGGGCAGTTCAGAGGATGAGATCGGCGCGTGCTGCACGCATATGGAGATTTCTAATGATAGGCGAAGTATGGATTTTTTTGTCTGCCAAATTTCAAGTAGGAATTTAAGTTCTGCAGTTGACCAAATTGAAATGCGCTGCAAATATAGGCAACACAATGGACATGTATCCAGAGGACACCTAAAAGTGACAAGAATAACACAAGAACAAAAGACCTCTGTTGTGTTGTCTGTATTTGCAGCGCATTTCTGTAATGTGCTGTGTTTTGGTATTTGCAGCACCTTTCTGTTATGTGTTGTGTTTCTGTATTTGCAGCGCAATTCTATAATGTGTTGTGTTGTCTGAATTTGCAGCGCATTTTCTAAATGCTGTGCATGTGTTGTCAAATTGATGTAGATGTTTTCTTAATTTGCTTGTGTTTTGTCTATTTGCATCTGTTTTCTTAAGTTGCAGTGCGTTTGGCCTCTCAGGGCCACCATAGTAAAGGTATTGTGCTTTTTATGTGAATGTACCAAAATGTCATAAAAACAAACTGTAAAAATAAAATGTGTGCTTCTGAAGTTACTGAATCTGACATAGTGCAATCACATTGTAAACAATCAGCCATCACACAAACAGGAACTTGTGTGATGCAAGGGTAAAAAACTGCACATAACACAACCAAGACATAATGAAATTAAGCGTTGGGCATTTTATCAATTTGTTGCTCAAACTAGCCTAAGAATCGATATGTTTACGCCTCACTCTCCTCTTGGTGCTTCTGTTCTTTCGCACTGCCCTGTGTTAGAAAATCCCTAAAATTTGTTTTCCTCCATTTATTCTTTTCCAGTGTAGGGGTTGGGGGGGGTTGGGGGGCTTGGTGTAGAAATGGGAGAGGCTGCCATGAAGAAAATGTGCCCCAAGTAGAGGGATCGAGCTCTGGTGTCAGCACTGATTGTGAGCAATACAATCTTCTGAAAGAAAACAAAACAAATGAGAATTAATTATATGCCAGACCTGGATGATATGGCCACGTGTTACGTACAATATTTCATAACTATGTTAACTTTATTTCTGCAAAAAAAGGATGTGTCCATTCTCATATCAAAAGATCAACAATTTTAAAAATGCCATGCTCTTTGTTCAGATTGATCAGATTTATAACAAACCAATGCTATAACTGTAAACTAGCTAAGGGTGACAAACCCAGATTATCAAAATAACAGGTATGTTAATTGTATTGCATGGTGGACAGGTGAATCATACTGAAAATAGCATGTGTTCAAGTGGGGGTTTTCTAGAATTACTTCCCTTCTATGGCATTAATGATATTATCACAATGACATTTGCCATTTATCTGATGGAGTTAGAAAAGCATGAATGATCACGATTTGTTCAAAACATGTTTCAGGCTATCAATCGATCAAACAAGTCATCAAATAAAGAACACTGCTTCATGATACAAAAGCAGTGCTCTGTACTGTGTAGGCTAGCAATCGGTCCTACCCTACCAGTCTGCACTGATGTTAGAGGAGCAGAAACTTCGCTGCTGGGCATAAGTTAATTTCGAGCATATTTCATATCGATATGCCACGATAGTGGGGAAGTACGACATGGAAATATGCACAAATCAGCAGCTAACTAGCTAGAAACAATAGGAAACTAGTGATATTTTTGTTATTCTTGTTACAAAGAAAAGGTCTATAATAAATTGAAACACTATTAAACTAAGATAATACGAGGGTTATATTAATTCTTTACCCTTTAGCAAAGAAAATACTTACATTTGTGGTTTTCTTTTTTTTACCAGTGAAGTATGCCACCATCTTGCCGGTGATTCACAAGGCTTTCTGGGAGAATTCTCATAACCCTCGGTTTCAAGTGTGCCTCTGGAAAATCTGTTTTGAGGGCCAAATGGGCCTTCGCCTGAGTCCTAACCCTTGATCTCAAGAGAATTGGGACACCCCTACCCCTACACGTGAACGCGCAAAACGGAGGGTTGGGGCTAAGGGTTAGGGCCAAGGGGTGTAAAATAGGCAATTGGTATTGGACCATGCTTCAACAGATTTTATGGCACTTACATTTTTTTTTACAGCTGCATAGAAATTGTTTATTGTATTTTTATCTTTTTACCGTTTTTTTTTTACTGTTGCATAGAATTTATTTATTGTATTTTTGCATACGACCTTTCAAAATGTGCTGGAGTATTTCCTGTACTGCTACATGCTTCAAAATATCAGAGGCTGATAACCTTTGTGTGTGGCTGCCTAATGCCTATCGCTAGCCTACTACAGGCGCAGATGCATCATTTGAATGTTGCCCCAGACATGGTTTTAGCTTATAGCAAAGTGTGACGAACCTATTAAAAGTCATATGAAACTCTATGTATGCCTCGCTATAGATTATCCATCACAACACAAATCTAACCCAAATGTAATTCGTCACGGTAAAGCTGCCCAGAAAAAAGTAGCCTGCGTTCAAAGCGTAAAATGACGAACAGGCTTTGAGGGGGAGGATCTCTGAAGTCCAGACAGCGATTAATTTGATTTTTGGACCACTTTTCAATGAGGCCTCCTTAAAGGCGTGTCTAAGGGGGAGCCCGATGGAGCCACGGTCCCATCTGAAATCTGATTGGCCCCCGCTGGTGCCCCCCCCCCCTTTTTTTTCCCTTAAGAATTTTGAGAATGTAAGCAAGATTTCATGCTTTATAATGATCATAGTGCACGACGTACAGATTACGCCATTCGATATCAATCGCAGACGTAGGCACAATGTCACCAATTATAGAGATATTGCAAGTTGACTTCTCGGTAGTGCTTAACTCGTTTTAATAGGGAACACAGAAACTGTTGGTGTAGCTTGTTGACGGAACACTGACTGTCTAGGTAACAAATGCGAGCCCATTCACGTGACCAACAGCACTAACAGAGCAGCGAGAATACTGTAAGGTATGGCCAATTGTAAAGATTTTATCACGCAAAAAAAGGACACATGGTTAGCTTTGCATTGTGTTCCGACTGGCTAGCTACGTTACTTAGCTAGCTATCGCTGCCAGTAATAAAGCCTGGTTTATACTTCTGCGTGAGCACGTTAGCGAATGTAAACGTTCATTTGGCACTTAAGTTTGCACAGTAGTTTACCTACACACAAATGAACGTTTACGTTCGCTGACACGCTCACGGAGAAGTATAAACCAGGATTTTGGAGAACTCCCCGTCAACACGTCGGCGGGCCTCGGTGAGCTATGCTTTCCTAGAAACCCATGCTCTTCGAAGCTACGCAGAGCTGTTCACGTGCTGCTTCGCAGAAGTATAAACCGGGCTTTAGCCGTGCTGCATGTGAGCGCAGCTTTTCCGCCCTTGTGCTGGAATGTCGGCTGAGTAACCTGGGTTTTCTCAGTTTTGAATCCAGAAAAGCAAAGGTACACTTGATATGGACATGTTTATTAAGTAATTTACCACCCTCCACCAAAACAGTAGAATACAGCTATTCTAAAGGAGTCCTATTTAACTGATTCTAAGAGATGACGTGGTTGAGTTTTTTTTCTCATAAGGAAAGCTTAACAAAGCTTTCCTGTGGGCTCACCACCCGCGGGAAAAACCAAGGGGGTCGGGTGCGCTGCCAGAAAGGTGGCAGTGAAGGCAGAGGTTTTCGACTGATCGGACCCGGGTGGCAGAGGCTGGCTTTGGGGACGTGGAACGTCACCTCTCTGGGAGGGAAGGAGCCGGAGCTTGTGCGGGAGGTGGAGCGCTACCAGCTGGATCTGGTGGGGCTTACCTCTACGCACAGCCTCGGCTCTGGAACCTCACTCCTGGATAGGGGTTGGACTCTATTCTTCTCCGGAGCTCCCCAGGGTGAGAGGCGCAAGACTGGTGTGGGGATACTCACGAGTCCCCGGCTAAGTGCCTCTATGTTGGAGTTTACCCCAGTGGACGAGAGGGTCGCCTCCCTACGCCTGCGGGTCATGGGGGGGGAAAACTCTGACTGTTGTCTGTGCCTATGCACCGAACAGCAGTTCGGAGTATTCTGCCTTTTTGGAGACCCTGGATGGAGCCTTGTATGGGGCTCCTGAGGGGGACTCTGTAGTCTTGCTGGGGGACTTCAACGCACATGTGGGCAATGATGGAGACACTTGGAGAGGCGTGATTGGGAGGAACGGCCTCCCCAATCTTAACCCGAGTGGTGGCTTGTTATTGGACTTCTGTGCTAGTCATGGAATGGCCATAACAAACACCATGTTCGAACATAAGGATGCTCACAAGTGTACCTGGTACCAGAGCACCCTAGGCAGAAGGTCAATGATCGATTTTGTTATCGTATCATCGGACCTGAGGCCATATGTTTTGGACACTCGGGTGAAGAGGGGGCAGAGCTGTCAACCGATCACCATCTGGTGGTGAGTTGGGTCAGGTGGCGGGGGAAGCCTCTGGACAGACCTGGTAAGCCCAAGCGTGTAGTGCGGGTGAACTGGGAACGTCTGGAGGAGTCCCCGGTCCGGGAGGCCTTCAACTCACACCTCCGGCGGGGCTTCTCTGGCATCCCTGTGGAGGCTGGGGGCATTGAACCGGAGTGGGCGATGTTCAAAGCCTCCATTGCTAAAGCTGTGTCTGAGAGTTGTGGTCTCAAGGTCTTAGGTGCCTCAAGGGGCGGTAACCCTCGAACATCCTGGTGGACACCGGTGGTCAGGGGAGCCGTCCGATTGAAGAAGGAGGCCTTCCGGGACATGCTATCCCGGGCGACTCCGGAGGCAGTTGCAAGGTACCGACAGGCCCGAAGGACTGCAGCCTCGGCCGTGGCAGAAGCAAAGCAGCGGGTGTGGGAGGAGTTCGGAGAAACCATGGAGAAGGACTTTCGGCTGGCACCAAAGCGGTTCTGGAAGACTATCCGACACCTCAGGAGGGGAAAGCAGGGAACCATCCAAGCTGTATACAGTAAGGATGGGACGTTGTTGACCTCAACTGACAAGGTGATTGGGAGGTGGAAGGAGCACTTTGAGGAACTCCTGAACCCGACAAACCCACCCTACATAGTAGAGACAGGGCTGGAGGATGATGGGGGATCAGCATCAATCTCCCTGGCGGAAGTCACTGAGGTAGTCAAACAACTCCACAGTGGCAAAGCCCCAGGGGTTGATGAGATCTGCCCAGAAATGCTGAAGGCTCTGGGTGTTGAGGGACTGTCATGGATGACACGTCTTATCAACATTGCGTGGAAGTCGGGGACAGTACCTAAGGAGTGGCAGACCGGGGTGGTGGTTCCCCTGTTCAAAAAGGGGGACCGGAGAGTGTGTGCCAACTACAGAGGCATCACATTACTCAGCCTCCCCGGGAAAGTATGCTCAGGGGGTGCTGGAAAGGAGGGTTCGACCGATAGTCAAACCTCGGATTGAGGAGGAACAATGCGGTTTCCGGCCTGGTCGTGGAACAACGGACCAGTTTTTTACCCTCGCGAGGATCTTTGAGGGGGCCTGGGAGTATGCCAATACGGTCTACACGTGTTTTGTGGATTTGGAGAAGGCGTATGATTGGGTTCCCCGGGAGATACTGTGGGAGGTGCTGCGAGAGTATGGGGTGAGGGGGTCTCTACTCAGAGCCATCCAATCTCTGTACTCCCAAAGCGAGAGCTGTGTCCGGGTCTGCGGCAGTAAGTCGGACTCGTTTCCGGTGAGGGTTGGCCTCCTCCAAGGCTGCGCTTTGTCACCTATCCTGTTTGTGGTATTCATGGACAGGATCTCACGGCGTAGCCACGGGGGAGGGGGGCTGCGGGTCGGTGGGCAAAGGATTGCATCACTGCTTTTTGCAGATGATGTGGTCCTGATGGCATCATCGGTCTGCGACCTGCAGCACTCATTGGATCGGTTCGCAGCCGAGTGTGAAGCGGCTGGGATGAGGATCAGCACCTCCAAATCTGAGGCCATGGTTCTCAGCAGGAAACCGATGGATTGTCTACTCCAGGTAGGGAATGAGTCTTTACCCCAAGAGAAGGAGTTCAAGTATCTCGGGGTCTTGTTCTCGAGTGAGGGTAAAATGGAACGAGAGATGGGCCGGAGAATTGGAGCAGCGGGTGCGGTGTTGCAGTCGCTCTATCGCACCGTTGTGACGAAGAGAGAGCTGAGCCAGAAGGCAAAGCTCTCAATCTACCGATCTATCTTCGTTCCTACTCTCACCTATGGTCATGAAGGGTGGGTCATGACCGAAAGAACGAGATCACGGATACAAGCGGCGGAAATGAGTTTCCTCCGGAGGGTGGCTGGCATCTCCCTTAGGGATAGGGACGGGATAGGGTGAGAAGTTCAGCCATTCGTGAGGGACTCGGAGTAGAGCCGCTGCTTCTTTGCGTAGAAAGGAGCCAGTTGAGGTGGTTCGGGCATCTAGTAAGGATGCCACCTGGCCGCCTCACTAGGGAGGTGTTCCAGGCACGTCCAGCTGGGCGGAGGCCGCGGGGCAGACCTAGGACCAGGTGGAGGGATTATATCTCCACACTGGCCTGGGAACGCCTTGGAATCCCCCAGTCAGAGCTGGTTAATGTGGCCCGGGAAAGGGAAGTTTGGGATGCCCTGCTTGAACTGCTACCTCCGCGACCCGACCCCGGACAAAGCGGATGACGATGATGATGATGATGATGATGATGAAAGCTTAACAATAGTTTCTGTGCTCTCAAAATCTATACTATATTTAGTTGCCTCTTGATTACGTCTTTATCACTCAGTAAATCAAAAAATACTGTCAACAGCCATAAAAAATGCTTTTCGGCATGTTTTAGGGATAACGTGTTATATAAATCAGGCTATGAATGATATGTGAACAAACCCTTCTTTAAAAGCTTTTCAGAAAATAGATAATAAAACAACTGGAACGTTTTGTGTATTTAAGTGCTATTGAAGTGGAGATTTTGTTCTCAGAGTAAGAAAAAAGATTTTGAGAAAAGCACTTTCAGAAATCTACACCGAGCCAATCAGATAGCGTGTTTAGGTTTAAATCCCCCTTTGTACTTTCACGATTGGTTACTGAAACAAAGGAAATTACCATATTTTGATTTAATAACATTGTGCTCCAGGAAATGAGCTTCACAGAGATGTGCTGCACAATATTGGTTTGTTAAACTATGCAGAACTAAAACATCACTCTCACGTAGAATGCACACCAAAAGCGGCGAGATCGCGGGTTCCCGCTTGGTTCACCCCAATCGCGTCGCCTCGTCCACCAGACTGCGAGCGAGTGGGCGTTTTTGATTAGTTGTGCTGCACAATATTGGTTTGTTAAACTATGCAGAACTAAAACATCACTCTCACGTAGAATGCACACCAAAACAAGACTGCGAGCGAGTGGGCGTTTTTGATTAGTTCGACGGGAAGCAGCAAAAACGACAAAGTTTTGTCTTTTTTTGTTCAATTTGGATAAACTCTATAATAAGGGCCATATTTATTATTACATGACATTACCATAACAGGAAATTGAGACACCGCAATAGTAAGATTTTCCTCTATGCTGTCGTGTTGTTGTCTTTGTCTACCGAGTTGGTTCATGTGCAGGAGAAGAGCGAAGTATTTTGGCCATTAATTTTTCTCATTGACGAATGCAATAACTGTAATTGAATACGATTTAAAGCATTACACGGTCCAATAGATTCCGACATTGTTTATTAGATTTTATAACATCGATTCAATCGAAGAAAAAAATTCTTCATCGCAAAAAAGTCTAGGGTACAAACCTGTGTACGTATCGAGTCTCGTCGTAATATGAACTACAAAGCCCATACCACAAAGCGCTTAAATGCCAGATCTTAGATCAGTTTTAAATGCCCATCAGCGATTGAGTGTAACACAAAACCGACCTAGGACATTTTTCTCCTGTCAACTTTATCCTTTCTGATAGCTCTCTACAGATGAAGTTTGCAGTCTTTCTCTTTATTGTTCAAACAATGAATTAAGTAGTTTTGTATAAACATATGTGTAAACATATTTAGTCATTTTTTATAAAATGTTGTGTTTGTCATTGTTAGCTAGTACTGTATAGTATATATTGTTTGCTTGTGCTTTTAGTATTTTTTAGAATATAGATTGGTTGCTTTGCTTGCTAACGTAGCTATATCAACAAAATGGTGCCGTTTCGTCCCTGACCGCAACCATTGTTCTGGAGTGCATAACTGTAGTACGTTTATTTATTTCCAACATGTGAGTCTTGTAACTGCCTGCTAACTAACTAAACAAACTAACCAGCTAACAAGCTAACTAAACTAGCTAGATAGATAACTAACGAACTAACTAACTAAAAATGTCGTGTCACTTGACTTGGAAGACTTCACTCAAACTAAAGCGAATGACATTACTTAGCTAGCTAGCTAGGAATGAGAGCAACGAATCGGGACCGGAGGGGAGGTTGCACAAAGCAGCGTTTTAAAGCCAATCAGAGCCTAGCAAAAAATACAGTTTGTAGTTTTTTATTTGAAGCTTTGCCAAAAATGTTATATATATAAATTCACAGTTCAACACATTAAAAACGAGTTAGCATGTTTAGAAGAAACTGGCTCTCTCTACATACCAGGAGAGAATTGTAAGTGTTGGTAGAACAGGGATCTTATATTTGCAGTTCTAAAATATTTCTATGGAGAATAGAGTGGGGAAATTCTCTTCCAGAACGATCGAGGAGCTTCAGTACTCTAATGGGGAAAAAATAGCACAAATTTGAATCACAACACACAAAAAGGCCAACCTCCTGAGTCTTTGTTCCCGCCCATCCCACACATGCCCGTGCACGCTCTGACTTGACTTCATGAGCCTGAGCAAGGCAACGCATAAAGCACGTCTGATTCCGAGGCGAGAAACAAAAGAATCCCGAACGTCTGATCGTAAACGCTCTAAAACTGAGTGGTTCACACCAAAGCAGACACAAATGACCGTTTCCATAGTAACGACATAAAGTTAGCTAATGTTAACAAAAACAATTTCATAATTTTATTCCCCTATTAGTATGAGCTAGTGCATGCCAATCGTTTTTATTTAGCGTTGATTGGCACCATATACGTTGCAGAGTATGTCCAACATATGCATGTAAACGAATAATGCCTTTGTGACATAAATCTGGCACGATACTTCCTAACGTTCTAAAACTGCACTTCGCGATTTGACAAGCCACGTCTTTTGCGACGACATGCAACGACTTCGGCCGCCTTGTAACTTACTAGTTCACATCGCTGCTACTTTTGTCTGCGAAACGAATTGTAACAAGCTTGTTTTGAGGGTGAAGCTGTAAGCAGGAGGACCTAGGAGTGTGCACGCGAGGTGATTGACAGGCAGGTAGCCCTTACTTCTTGCAAAAACTCTCCTGATTGGTTGGGGATAGGCGGGCATCCCTAGATTTTTTAAAAGCTGAATACAGGGCCCAGGGCGCTCATATATAGCGCACCTTCTCTCTGAGCATTTGGTTTAATGGTATCCTCCAGGAGGTATGTAATAAGCGTAAAAAACATCCATCCATCCATCATGCTGCTTATCTATGCAGGCACGCGGGGGGGGGGGGGGGGGGGGGCTGGAGCCTATTCCAGCCGACACAGGGCGAGAGGCAGGGTACACCCTGGACAGGTCGCCAGTCTATCACAGGGCCGACACATAGGGACAGACAACAACTCACACTCACACCTACAGACAATTTAGAGTCACCAATTCACCTGCATGTTTTTGGACTGTGGGAGGAAACCCACAAACTCCACACAGAAAGACCCTTGGGTCAGGTGGGGATTGAACCCAGGACCTTCTTGCTGTGAGGCAACAGTGCTACCCCTGTTTAAAAAAAAACATAAAAAATGTAATTTATTGCTAGAAATTCAAACTTACATACAGCGCCTTTAAGGATGTAACGCTTGCCGTGGTGCTTAATTAACTCATTCTGAGCTTCTGACTGGACTATAAGTTTGACTTTCAGCATATTTTGTTGGTTTAGTAAACGTTATTGAATGAAGACAAATTAATAAATTGTCAAATGTCTAAAAGGGTGCGCTCTTTGTTTAAGCTGTCTAGCCAGTAGCCACAGGGCCTTTTCCTAGATTGATTGCTAAGACTGAAAGCACCTACTCATGAAGAAGAAATGCGTAAAGAGATGTAAAAGGAAATGCCAAAAGGAAATGTAAAAACCAACTTCTGAGGAAATGATTAAAGAAAGTACTACCGAAGTAAAAAAGTTAATTGGAAGTGCATAGGAGGGGAAATGCAAAACAAATGTAAAAGGAAATGTAAAAAGCAAAAAAGAAATAAAAGTAAATAATAGGCGATTTAATACAAAGGAAAATACTATCCATGGCATATTTTTTATTTTTGAGTCATTTATTTATTTATGTATTTATTTTTAATTTTGGCAGCTTTGGTCCTCCATATTGACCGCCGGAATATGGAGACCGTGCAGACGCACATAAAATCCCAAACGGGGAATCCATACATATCTATGTTCACGAGAATCTATTTCTATGTTCAGCCAGAGCCGTTATGGCTCTTGTGTTCAGCCATATCTGTTGGTTACGTGGTGGGAGTTGATTGGCTCGGTACGCATGGCTTCTGTCCCGGAAGTGAAAGCAGCCTAGGAAAAAAAACTGATGTCTGCTAGTGTGAGTGTTAGGCCGAGCTAGTGTCCATCTGCAAACGTTTATGATAAAAAAATGGACACATTAAATAAACTGAAACAATTCGATGCCTACCCCAAAACACTTGAGGACTTTAGGATCAAAACGTGGGGTGGCGCAACAGGTGAGTGTTTCATTGTCAATATGCTACTAGTGCCGAGGAACGTTGCGCCGCCGTTGGTGTACTACAGCACATCATTCACAAACTAGCTAACGGTAGGCGTCGTTACGTCTCTTGTCTTTAGCTCGCAGCAAACCTGCGGTGCTAGCTGGCAAGCTAACTTCGTTGACCATTTCGTAGTAGTAAATTGCTATGCTACTGTAATGCAAGCAAAATCAACTGGCCAACAACACAGAAGAAGCAGAACTCTCTACTTTCATTGTTTATTGTTGCCAGAGTGGTTGTGCAGAATTTCTTTAAAAGTCCGGGCATTTAAAGGAGCCTTTGACAGATGCACAGTAACTTGATACACACAACTGCGAAACCTATTTTTTTTTTTACCATTATGCTTTATTCGATAATCGTTTTATTTTAGAAATCTAGCGACGCTGAAAAGTTGGAAAAACATGAAATGGGTTATCATTTATTTGACTTTCCTTGATTCAATCAATGTTTGAGTATTCAACAACCTGCCGAACATTACCTCTTACTATCAAGGATTGTGTTTTCTTAACTTTTGCAAAGGATCAGATTAGTGTGATTTGAAATAACAGCAGTTTACATTGGTTAAACCCCCTCTGCCCTTTATCTACCCATTCTAACAGTGACCATCATCAGTGGCCTGATCATGCTGATTTTGTTTTTTTCTGAGCTGCAGTACTATTTGACTAAAGAGGTGAGTTCACTTACAAAGCTTGTCGACCAATCTACAAATGAATGTCCTACATAAACTGTTTGCACCTACCGAGAAATAAGAATGACATGTTTTTCTTACTCTTATTACTAGTTGCTAAACTTGTTTTGCGGCCTTTATGGTTACTTGCAAAGCTAGTTTTCCTACATTTTTTTGACTTTTTTTTTTTTGCATACGTTTTTATCCCTTAAGTAGCCAACTGATTAACTATTTATAAGTATCTTATTACATTCTAATCAAATTGATAGTGTAATACTATGGTGGTGGGTGAGGGGACTTGATAATTAAAGGGGTTAGGCAGAGAAATACAAGTGTCTTATTTCTGGCTCAGTTCTGGGCCATGAACCTAGTATGTAGTGTAGTTATTTGGCTAGTTAGGCATACCATTTTGTCAATTATACATACTGTCTATGAACTTGTAAAGAGTACAAACAAAGGGCAGATGAACTCTGCCTTTACAGATCCACCCTGAGTTGTATGTTGACACTTCACGAGGAGACAAGCTGAAAATCAACATTGATGTAATATTTCCTCATATGCCCTGTGCTTGTAAGTGTTACAATTAACATTTGGGACCAACACAATTATCATTCTTTAAGAAAACATATGAAACTGTACTGTAGTTTACCTTTGTTCTTGTCTTACGATCCTTTCGTCATTGATTTTATCTTCATATACTCACTAGACATGCTTAGCTATACAAAACAATCCATGAATTATGGGTGTACAAAAAAATAAAGGGTCATTTAAAAAGAGCATTTGATTAAATTTAACCACCATATTTAAGGAACTTCGAAGTAAAACACATTGTTTAGATAACTAGGAACTGGCAAAGATGCATCTGCATAGAAACTGTGAAAACATAGCTGTAGTTTGCATTCCTCTCAATCTGTCGGAGCTGCTAATTTTACTTTAGGGCTTTGTGATATTTTTTTGACCAGTCAAGGTAGTGTTTTTAGAGATTATTTTGCTTTTTTTACCCCAGACCTGAGCATCGATGCCATGGATGTGGCTGGAGAGCAGCAGCTGGATGTAGAACACAATCTGTTCAAACAGAGGCTGGACAAGGACCTCAAACCGGTCACTACAGAGGCAGAAAAACACGGTAGCCTACCCTCTGCCATGATCCCTAGCCTCTACTATGAATAATGACCCTTACTTCTGGCCTGAATATAGACAGTTGTGAACTGAGGAGAAATGTCACAACTAATAATGTTGTTTTGGTCAACTGTTTATGCAGTCTAAAACATAGACCAGTAAGAAAATAAACTGTAGAAATCTTTTTAATAAGGGTGATTGTTCTTTTTTTTGTCCTGTTTAGAGATGGCTAAAGAGGAGGGGGAGGTATTTGACCCTAGCAAGCTTGACCCTGACAGATGTGAGAGCTGCTTTGGAGCCGAGACTGAAGACCTCAAGTGAGAGTTTCAAAGCAAACGGGATGGCTGCATGAACACCTCTGTGTTGCAAGAGATTCATATATGTACCTTCTTTCTTTCTTTCTTTCTTACACACATCCTGCAGACAAACTGATATTTTAACCACCTGTGTGCATTGTGGTGTAGGTGCTGTAACACCTGTGATGATGTACGTGAGGCATACCGGCGTCGCGGTTGGGCCTTTAAGAACCCAGACACCATCGACCAATGTAAGAGGGAGGGCTTCAGCCAAAAGATGCAGGAGCAGAAGAACGAGGGATGCCAAGTCTATGGATTTCTTGAGGTCAACAAGGTACATACACCCACATATTAATAAATACGACTAACCCATTATGTTCAGGTATGGTTGAAGCACTAACTTGAATAGGAGTACTTGCATAACTCTCTTGTATGTCTACTTCAACAGGTGGCAGGGAACTTTCACTTTGCTCCTGGCAAGAGTTTCCAGCAGTCTCACGTCCATGGTAAGAACTTCTACTGCTGCTGGCCATTCATTGAGTTGTCAGACTAATTATATGACTATCATATTCATCAACTGTGTTGGGTAGAGCTACTTTTCAAAGTAACTTACATTTTCAACATGCATATCAAGATGTCCCAATAATGGTAACGGTATTAGGTGACACGGTTAATTTCCTTTTAAAGTAGCATGTTTACGTGTGTTTTTTATTTAAGACCACTAGTGTAACACGTTAGTGTCTATTCTCCTATAAAAGAACTTTAAAATATTGGAAAACTGGCTGAAATTTCAGAAATCACAATTATCTTATCTTACTATTTATGAGCATTATTTTTTGTTCAGGATATTGGTAGGATTGACTTTGGTGTCCTACTTCAACAAGTGGTTGATTGATGTTGCCTTTACATCTTCAGATGAGCTGTTATGTGCTTATTTTCCACTGCAGTTTATATTGAACAAAACGTGATTGCTATTTTCTGGCAGAATTTTGTGATTCTGTCCATATTTTCTTAGTTTTTTTAGATTTGACCTCTAATTTGCAAGCATTCTACCAGTGTCTGTCTCTCTTCTCGCCATTTAGAATGCCCCTCCTGAATTTCAGTCTCCCTCACTTTAGTTTTGTCTAGACACGGTAGTTTAGTCTGGATATGCATGTTGGTGCATTTTGCTGGTTTTACTGTAATTTCACTTCAGATTTGGACAGTTGCCCCCAATGCAAGGCAGCTAAAATACGTAAATTACTTGCACAAAAATAACTTACTAATGATTAATGCTACCTAAAAATTTGCTATTCTTTTCATATGGAGCAGCAAGTGATACCCCCCAAATTTAGAATTGTTTACCCTAATAGCTTTAATGCACTTTTGGTGGGATTAAAGCTACTACCTATAAACCTTAATCTCCATATTGTTTAATTCTTCTACTGTGCTTTGAACAGTTTTCCTTGCCTTCCAGAAATTCCCATTTCCCTTCCTTGTGGTGCTTTCATCTCCATGATAACACATTTCCCTTTGTTTGATTCCTGCCTTCATTTTCCAATCTCTAGTCGAAAGAGGTAGCCTAAAATTAGGCGCAAACTTTAAGATTCAGATGAACGTTTAGGCAGAAAAAAGAGACAAGAAGCCACAGTGGTGTTTTTGGCATGTTTTACACACAATTAGTGACTCATCATATGATTGACGTCCACATTTTTTTTATTTGTATTATGATACAAAACTTAACTCATTGATGCCTGTCATCGACTCATTCCCTTTACTTACTTGGTAGTGCCATAGCTTTATAATATGTGGCCCAACAACATGCATCATATAGTGACTCTTTTCTTTTCTTTCTGCAGTGCACGCTGTGGAAAGTAAGTCTAACTTTTGTAGCTTTTAAATTGTATGAAATACGACAACGCCCATACCAGACAGGTTAAAAATTGCTTTGTAAAATATTTGTGTACCGTAAATAAATGTATTTCCATTACATCCTATCCCATAAAATAAAAATGCCTTCTCATGAATTACTTCTGAGGTTTCTAGTTTAGTTAGATGTATAATAGGAGAACATGAGTTTACTTATACAAAACCGTTTATTTTAAGAGTGACAGCATGCTGTGGGAAGTGTGATTGTTGGCTTTATCTTTATTGACGGCATTCATTTTTAATCTGTAACAAATCAATAACATCTTATATAACCTATTTAAATGTGAAATGACACAACAAATCTGAATAACTTGGCATGACCCATCATGTGAATAACAATCTTATCTTTCTTTTTTCAGTTCATGATCTGCAGAGCTTTGGACTTGACAATGTGAGTAACAATGAATCTGATTTGGTTATAATAAAGTAAAAAGGGCATTATTACCAGCTCTGAAACTTTAAAATACTTGTTAAATTAAGGTATGTTATAGTCATGCACATTATGTACACCAGTATGATGACTACAGGTGTGTTGTATGATGGGCAGTGTGCAATTGGTTGGTTGATGGCACACTGTATGTATTGTGTGTATGCATGTGTATCGTTGACAGCCTGTGTATGGACGCACTATTTGTATTTTAAGAACAGATACTGTACTGTATGTATACAAGACACATTTCCTTCTGGACAATAAAGTCTATCTAATTTGAATTAGTGGCAGTAGTTTTTTTATCTAGTTTTATGGTACCTACAATTGTGACATCTATTGACACTTTTGGATAATGAAACTATAAGCTCTTTCTGTAAAACAGGAGAAATGATTATGAATATTAAAATATCTAAGAGCTTTTTTTGTATTCTAAGTCCGTTTTCTTTTATGCCAACATGTGTCACTTCAGATTAATATGACCCATCTGATCAAACACCTGTCATTTGGGATGGACTACCCTGGCATTGTCAATCCTCTTGATGGCACAGACGTGGCAGCGCCACAAGGTTGGTGGCATCATCGCTTAGGAGTCAGTAAATACAATAGCTCTCACTACACGTTCTTCATGACCTGTTGAATCACACTATTTGCTTGCAAAGTATGTTTAATCTTAACATTAGTAGATTTTGGCTAACTCTTTACTATGAAGTAGGGATGGGCATAATAAGTAAATTCAATGTTCGAGTACTCGCATTACATTATTATAGAGTCCTCGCCAAAAAAATCTAACGTGAGAATAGGATCCGAAAGCCACCCTAGCAATAATGCGATGCTGGTGGGTGAAAGTTAGCCTACCGTTCCGCGCTGCAGACTGTACAGATTAGCCTACAAATAAGCAAACAACAGAAAACAAGTGAAATTTGAAATAAATGTCTTGGAACAACCAGGCATCGCAATTACTTTTAATAAACCATAAATTCAAAGGTAAAATCTATTTGAAAAAGCTGTTAAAATGTTAACAATTTACGTAAATTTTGCGAAGCAGCGCAATAAACTATAAATGACTATCGGGATGCCTGAAACGTTATCCGTGGCTGCGCTGCACAGACATATAATTACATAGATCTATAATTTCCCTCATTGACAACACAAGTTTCACTCTAGCGGTCCGAACAGGCTTAAACAATTACAGTTAGTTCCCAAATTGTCCCGTGCTTGCGTTCCGAAAGCATGTTGCCATCTGATCTGTGTTCTGACTAAAAACACTGTGTTCATTGATTGTACATAGGTCACTACTTCAGTATCAATGCTCACTCGCACTTCTTAAGAAAACCAGAAAGTAATTGTGTCCAACCTCATATGATGGGGAAATACAAAGGCTCACAAGCGAAATGTTTCCGGGCTAACTAACCGGACTGTCTGTGTGCTTGGCTAACAAATGGTTGGCTATTTAGTTTTTAAGATAAGATGTTCTCTGGTGTAACTAAATTTAATCGACACTACCAGCAAATAACTTCGATCTTGTAAACAGACCCATTGGCAGGGTTTTTGCAGCTGAACATGCCATTCAAAAATACCCTTTTTTTAAATCCATTGCATGCTAGTTGCCATCCTATGTACAACAGCGTTAAGTGCGTCAATGACGCATTCACTTTGACAGCCCTACTTATTATATATACATGTTTTTTTTTCTTGCCCCCAAAAAATGCAAGTACTCTGAGTGAACTCTAACATTCTGATTGAGTACTGGAGTACTCATGCCCATCCCTATGAAGTAGTTACTAGTCCCCCCACACTCTACACTCTTTAAAGAATAAGCAGGTTCTCATACCCACCTATTCATCACCCTCACATTATCAAACACAAAATTCCTAATGACAGACGGCCATTTTTAAATCACAGTCTTTATTGACAAAGCTTGTCCCAGCGGTAGATAGATAAATGTGACATTAGCAGTCAGATCGTTTCGTTATTAGAAAAGTCTCACAGTTACAGGTGTGGTGTGTGTGAGGTCATCAGCAGCGGATGCCCATGCCAATGGACATAAAGGTGCCAAAAGTGCCGCCACTCTGCATCATAGTCTTCCCTACACCACCCATCAGCTCCCTGCCACGCATACCAATCCTTGGGAAGAGGGAAAGGGATTAGTCTTATTAAAAATGTGTTCCATACTTTGGGCAAGGGACTGTTAGAATCTGAGATGTGAAGCAAATCTCGACATGCTATGCTAGGACTACTTTGACTACCAAGTCTGAATTTGAATTGGCTTCTGGTTCTACAAATTGCATGTGTTTTTCTTGCACTTGTTATAAGTGCTTGGCTCAAGGCAAATTGGTGGGGTGAGGTCACTTTACTTGATGCAATATGGTTCTAGGATGAAAACAAACCATTAAATATGGATATGGGTGTTTCACTAGTAGTATACTGATAATCCAGCATTTGCAGTCGGCAGTAAGCATTATCAGCTGTGCATCGCAAATCTCTTCGTTGTTATTTTACCAATCAGAGCAAAGCACAATTGTTCATAGGATCGTTCAAAGGATTGCAGCCATGAGTTTAACTCAAGGACTAGCACTTAAGGAAGTAGCCCTTTTCTGGATCTGATAGCTTGTAGATACCTTAGACAGGAGAATGTTCCAAACATGGCCCCAGCAGCCATTCCCACGGCAAAGCCCATCATGAAGCCCATCTTAACCCTATCAAAGCAACTGGGCTGACCCTGCTGCCCATATGATCCCACAGCCACCGGCATCTAAGACAAGAGAGGCGAATGACACATTATTACCTTAAAATAGAGTCAATATAACATTTAAAAACAGTGGACACTTAATTTGACTTTATTTAACGTGACAAAATATAAACGTTTTTTGATTATCATTACAACAAACAGAACAGATTGGTTACACAACTGATCTTAACCAACACAGAGAGCATGTTGAAACGTTACGATTGTCCAAGTTTAGCTTGCCCTAAGCATACTTGTGCAAATTGGACAAGCAGTTTTAGCAATAACCGCAACATTTTGTCATCTGTTCGTATTTGTTTGCCCAAATAATGTCTCAAATGTTTTTTTATTTGTGAGCTAACGCAATGTTAGCGGACTAGTGGCTAGCTCAGCCGTCTAGTCACGTTAGAATAGGTGGCCTTGAAAACATTGGAACGACTCTTTAGCGTGCGACTAGGTAAATGTCTAACCTACAGGGATTTGTCTTTTCTATATCGACTCACCTTTGTTAGAAAGTGTTATGTTGTTTTAATATCAATTCTGATTAAAAGCTTGTTAAAGTTACGTGGCTAGATCTAAATGTTTTTCTTGCACGTCTCCATTACTGGGAAAAACTAGGTTACATGCCGTGAAAAGGAGGAGACTGCACGCTGATACATCTATCTAAAAATTCTGCAGCGCCCTCAGGTGTTCTGGCAACGTAGGGATAGAAGGTTCACTCGATCCGCTCTGACAACAGGGATATTTTGACATGCTATTCCAAAAAAACATTTTCTGTTTTTTCTTAGCATCAATGATGTACCAGTACTTTGTGAAAATAGTACCAACCATCTACGTGAAAACCAATGGAGAGGTAAATGTACTTCCAGGTTAACTACCTTTTAATAATTATCTTCTAAGTTGGAATACAAATATGTTTATATTTTTATTCTAAAATGACTTGTATCTTGTGTTTACACATTACACTTGTAATGCCAGTTAATATAATTTATTCATAATGTTTAAGGAACAGATATTTGAAAGGGTACTCCATATTTCTTTGCTGCCTTTTTCATACTTTTCTGCTTTTCCAGGTAGTTAAGACCAACCAGTTCTCAGTTACCCGACATGAGAAAGTGGCCAACGGGTTGATAGGGGACCAAGGACTACCTGGGGTGTTTGTTCTTTATGAGCTGTCCCCCATGATGGTGAAATTCACAGAGAGGCAGCGGTAGGATACGTTGATAAAAAAATATATTTGACAAGATGTTTGCCCATGTGCACTCCCTAACACATTTGCCTTTACTCTTCCCTTTTTAGATCATTCACACATTTCCTGACAGGAGTATGTGCAATCATAGGAGGTGTATTTACAGGTAAAGCCTAGTTTATACTTCTGCGAACATGCACATAAATCTGTCTGCGTAGCTACGTAGAGAAGGGGTTTCTGGGAAAGCGTGGCTCACAGAGGGCTGCAGATGCGGAAACGTGGAGTTCTCCCAAATCCTAATAGCGTGTTGCGCAAAGCTTTTTCTCCCGTGCGTCAAACAACCGCTGATTGGTTGAGCAGGGTAAGAAGCGAGTAGATATTTGGTAATATTTTTGACTGTATCCAAAACAAATGAAAACACAGATGACACAATGAAATGGAGCGGATTTAAGAGCGAAATATAAGAGCAGTGAGCAAGCTTCGGTCTCTTTGTTTATACTTTTGCGGGACATGAAGAGGAGTTCCTGTATCTGTTTCTTCTACGGTTTTCTGGATATTCTGGATTAGTGAATGCAACACTGTCCCCTAGTGAACCCGTTAAATTTATGTGGAAGTATGTAGGCAAACTGCTGTACGTATATCAGCGCACGATGCACATTGATTTTTTGCTGAAGCGCCCGAGCAGAAGTATAACTCGGGCTTTAGTCCACAATGTATTTACAGCACTATGAAAATATAATTATTTGAAATTAATTTATTTTTTTGTGTCTCTTAGAGGTAATATTTTTTTTTGTGTTCTATTTGCAGTGGCAGGACTGATCGACTCATTGATTTACCATTCTGCCAAGGCCATCCAGAAAAAGATAGAGTTGGGCAAGGCCTCCTAGTTGCTCCTCCTTGTGGCGGAGAGAAAAGATAAGTCTCAAAGACCTTTTCAAGACTCCTCACAAGTTTGTATCTGTCGTCCTATCAAAAACCTTTGGAGGAGAAGATCTTGTCTTTAGCAGTGTTCTTGACTCTTCTACACATGATGGATTATACAAGATTGACCCTACAGACAGAAAAGATTACAACGCTATCATCCCAGTCTGTGGAAGCCTTTCTGTGGACAGAGACAGTATCAACAGACTAACTGCTGCTTCCCATTGATGGTTTACACGTATTCCCGTATCAGAGAAACTCTTGCTGCCTGGCTCCAACTACTGCTCAGTTTGTTGTCTTGATGTTTTTACAGCTCCTTCTTTGAAACACCTTGTCCGAATACTTTGGAGTATTCCTCCTCTTACATTCAGAATTATGTTGACTAATTCTTACGGATCCTAGGTTCCATGTCCTACATGCCGATATTGCTAACAAAAAAAGCTAAAGTTCTACCAACACTGTATAGGTTAAAGAGGGGGTTTTTGATGTATGCACACTTTTATCCGTGATACAGAAAGAGAAATGGATTCATGATTTTTTTTTTTTTTTACAACCAAAGACCAACAGTATTTAGAAATCTCATACTTTGCTAGTGTAATCTACATTTCCAGCGGGGTCAAAGTACTTTTAATACTCACTTTATTTAGTAGTATTTTGTTGATTAGACAGTTCTGTTGGTAATCTGTACTTAACATCTGCATGTGGTTCATCCTCGTTAAACTGCAATTGCCAGTGCCATACTATTGCTACAGGGACTGTATGTGGTATTGTACTAGTACTTGATATTGAAATCCAACGATAAATACCTCTTTCAAGACTAACTAATCTCCTTAAGATTGTCCAGCATTCGAAATTAAGCTCTTTAAATTCGAATATGCTTATTTTTTATGCAGATATGTTCAAGGATGTGTTGGGCCAGTTCAGGAAAGGGTTTATGTACCCTTTTAATGTCTAGTCTTTGTTGACTTTCTCTCTTGTGTTATCCCTTCTGTCAATGTACATGGATTACTGTAGCCTACTCACTTTGATTGAATCTGATTTGACGTGTACAGGTTAGTTCCAATTTAGTCTGAATTATCTTTTAAATGGAAATACCAACTACTAATTTAACAGATTGGGCTTGGACATGTCAAAAAAGCTAGAGCCATTGAGCCCTTGTATATTAACAAAAGTGTTTACCAATCTGCCAATTGTTGCAGACTGGAGTGCTAAATTGAAATGGGCCTGTCCCATGTACTGAACTAAATGACGGCTCTGTTCAAGCATAGTTAAGCATGTCTAAGTTCAGCTCAGATTGGGGATGTTCTGTGGGTTCCTTGTTTGTTGTTATGGGTGTGAGCTAGAGACATGAACATCTATTTTGTTAGTCTGATGAAACATGCACTTCTAGAGACTGAGTTATGCAGTTTGGTACGGCCTGGTCTTTAACAAATTGCACCGTTTGAGATTCTGTTCAGGGGATGGAGCTGTGAACATGTATGTAGGTTGTGTGTGTGTGTGTGTGTGTGTGTGTGCAGGGGGGGGGGTCTGCCTGAGTGTGTGTATTCTGGCGCTGTGAGCAGCCTGTGTTGTGTGTCGGAGAGATGTATTTATATTTTGATTGTCCTGGAGCAGTTTTTGAAATGACAAAAAAAATAAATGTTTCTAAATGAGCCAGTACTAAGTGATCAATGTGTGACCCGAATGCTGTGTTAGATAGCGACCGCTGGAAATCCATGTAGTCTATCACATTTAACTCTGCTTAACTGCTGGTGTCAGTCAGCTCCTGCCTGTTAGTGTCCCGTGGGGTCAGCTTTGGATGCCTCCATTAGGATGGTAAGCGATGTGCCTTGTTGCTAGACAGGCCAGTCTATCAAGCCACTGTGGAGTTGTCTGAAGAAAATAGTGCACAAAAGCACAAAATCCTTGATAATTGTTTCCAGAAGAGCAAAAAGGTTAGTCCCCAGGCTGGCCTATAGCTGAAAAAAATGTATTTGAATGACCAATTTACGGTGGCAGAGATGATTCTCATTTGGTCTGTGGCAGCAGCACCAGAGTCTGCCACAACACAGGGAGATGAGAACCTCTGAGACCTGCTATCACTACACACCATGGAAACGTAGCTCAGACTGCCTGTTTTAGACCACCATGTTTCAAGGTCAGTGCTCAAACATGTCTATCAAAGCAGTAATATCGAATTGTACATAGATGCAAATATGTTTCAAGAGACAGAAAAACACGAAGACAGTAAAATATGACCAGTATTTATAAAAGATAAATTTAAAGATTTTTATAGAACTACAATTGTTGAGAATGAAGTTATAGAAAAATTCAGCACAAAACCACCAAGAGCGTGTTCGAAATAAATCTGGATTTAACAGCACTTTGACGTATATAGTAGCCTTTAATTTTCTTTAGATGAGTTACTCAGTTGATGGAGTCTTTGCTGGTGTGGGGAATGAAACTGAAAACTAATCGCACTCCACACTCTTTGAAAGCACATTTTGGCAGCAAGAAGCTAAAACTGGGCCCTCATTGTGTCTTCAAGCAGAACAGTTTTCCTAAACATACCTTATCTCACATGATCACATCCGCAATAAAATGTCAACCTGACATGGCTGTATTGAAATATTCCAACATTTTCATTATATATGTATTTGCATTCTTATTCTTTAGTGTTTAATTGTTTAATCACATTATTATATACTGTACACACATCTCACTGAAATGTACAGTGCCTTGCGAAAGTATTCACCCCCCTTGGCATTTTTCATGTTTTGTTGCCTCACAACCTGGAATTAGAACGGATTGTTTGAAGGTTTGCATCATTTTATCCACAGAACATGCCTACAACTTTGAAGATCTGATTTTTTTTTTTATTGTGAAGCAAACAACAAATAGGACAAAATAACAGAAAACTTCAGCGTGCATAACTATTCACCCCCCTAAAGTCAGTACTTTGTAGAGCCACCTTTTATGGCAATTACAGCTGAAAGTCGCTTTGGTTAAGTCTATGAGCTTGCCACATCTTGCCACTGGGATTTTTGCCCATTCCTCAAGGCAAAATTGCTCCAGCTCTTTCATGTTGGATGGTTTCCGCTTGTGAACAGCAATCTTCAAGACTGACCACAGATTCTCAATTGGATTGAGATCTGGGCTTTGACTAGGCCATTCCAATACATTTAAATGTTTCCCCTTAAACCACTCTAGTGTCGCTTTAGCAGTATGCTTCGGGTCATTGTCCTGCTGGAAGGTGAACCTCCGTCCCAGTCTCAAATCACAGGCAGACCGAAACAGGTTTTGCTCAAGAATATCCCTGTAGTTAGCACCATCCATCTTTCCCTCGACTCGAATCAGTTTCCCAGTCCCTGCTGCTGAGAAACATCCCCACTGCATGATGCTGCCACCACCATGTTTCACTGTGGGGATGGTGTTCTTGGGGTGATGGGATGTGTTGGGTTTGCGCCATACATAGCGTTTTCCTTGGTGGCCGAAAAGTTAAATTTTAGTCTCATCTGACCAGAGCACCTTTCTCCATACGTTTGGGGAGTCGCCCACATGCCTTTTGGCAAACTCAAAACGTGCCATCTTATTTTTAACACTAAGTAATGGCTTTTTCTGGCCACTCTTCCATAAAGCCCAGCTCTATGGAGTGTACGGCCTATTGTGGTCCCATGCGCAGATACACCAGTCTCTGCTGTGGAACTCTGCAGCTCCTTTAGGGTTACCTTTGGTGTCTCTGCTGCCTCTCTGATTAATGCCCTCCTTGCCCGGTCTGTGAGTTTTGGTGTGCGGCCCTCTCTTGGCAGGTTTGTTGTGGTACGATGTTCTTTCCATTTGAAGATGATGGATTTGATGGTGCTCCGGGGGATCATCAAAGATTTGGATATCTTTTTATAACCCAACCCTGACTAGTACTTCTCAACAACTTAGTCCTTGACTTGTTTGGAGAGCTCCTTGGTCTTCATGGTGTGACGCCTCTTGCTTAGTGGTGTTGCAGCCTCTGGGACCTTTCAGAAAATGTGTGTTTATACTGACAGATCATGTGACACTTAGATTACACACAGGTGGACTTCATTTCACTAATTATGTTACTTCTGAAGGTAATTGGTTGCACCAGAACTTTTGAGGGGCTTCATAGCAAAGGGGGTGAATACATATGCACATGCCAATTTCCAGATTTTTATTTTTAAAAATAATGTTTAATATATATTTTTTTCTCATTTCACTTCACCAACTTAGACTATTTTGTGCAGATCCATCACATAAAATTCAGATTAAAAAAACATTTAAATTACAGGTTGTAATGTAACAAAATAAGTAACAAGCCAAGGGGGGTGAATACTTTTGCAAGGCACTGTAGATGTGCAACTGACAGACAGCTGTCATCTATTAATCATTTTGTCCTTGGAAAGTACATAGCTAAGTTATTAGGAACTCCAGGATTGTTTCTTGACCTGAAGATGGTGTCAGACTAGGAGACTCTTGCCAATTTGTCCATGGTACTATATATTCTGAGCAATTTCTCATCTGTTTAGATTAAATCAAGCTCCTGAGATGTAAATGTGAGGAAGTGCAATAATACTTGCTGAATCCTGATGGGCACTCCCTCTGTAGATCAAGCCTTCTTGTTCGGTCAGACGGAAAAACGAGGGTGTGTTTCCTTTGTCAGATTTATACTGAATAAACTCATACAATCTGTATATAAAAATAACCCTGAAGACTGTTTTCTTCTAAAGCTGCTAGTTAGAATGTCAATATTGAGATATGTGTCTGCCAAGTGCTACAAAAATAAATAATCCATAGGACAAAATGCCAAATGAAAACAAATTCAAATTAAACATTACAAACTTTACATTAGACTTGATTTCTACATGAGTCATGAGAGTAATAGGATTAGTATATGTTGTGTGCTTGCAAAACTTATTGATACTCTTTTAAAAGAACAGCCAATACCAGAGATAGTATGCATTCTTTATATGAAGTATTTAATAGTTAAATTCTGAAATGAACATTGGGTCATCAATAAGCTGTAAGGTCAAAACATTTTATTCATGTTAATGTGGAGAGTCATCCTAGGCTGTCCTTCCTTACAGTAATGTCCTAAACCATAAGATGGCGCCTTTGTCCATTATAAAATGTAATTATCTTATACTTTACTGTTTGAAATGGTTTTAATCAGTAATCTCTCTGTGCTGAAGAAACACATACATTTATGTCCACAAGCTGGTGCTCCAGCCTAACAGAGTACCCTCTAATTGTAGAGGGAAATACAGATCCTACCCTAAACTTGGCATCTGAATTAAATTATCGTAAGTGGGTAACTTCCTGTAAGTGTGTCATGGCCACGTATCTATGAGCAGTCGTGTCTACTAGAGCCATATTTATGTACCGGATATATTTGACCAAGATGTGTGACCGGAAAAGGCATTTTTCTGTGTTGGATTAAATCTTTCCAGTTGGGCCTTGCTAGTCTAGCAAAACCTTTTGAGACACTGATTTAATGAACTGACTTAATTGAGTGAGCAAAACAAGTGAACAGAATAGAATGGATAAAAAAGCCATTACTTATGTTCATAGTGTGTGTCAAGATGAAGCCGTACTAAGACTGCTTCATCTTTTACTCCTTTTCTTTGAGAAATTGTTTTGTTTAAAATCACAAAATTAGGATCATTGTTGCCAACAGTTATACTGGATTCAAATCCTCCCTGATTGAGACAATTATTCCTCGTAATTCCTACTATCTCACTGAAAGAGTCCAGTTTCAGATGTGTTTCCGTGGCCTGTATTCACTGCCAGGCTGGGCCTTTCTCTCTCACATCCTGTCCCAGGATTGTGATGCAATCAGCTAGAGCCACTCTGCTGGGCTGCAGAGCAAACAGCGCTGGGAATTAGCTACGGATGTTGTTTTGTGCTTTAGCTGACAAAGAGAGCTTTATGACCTCAGGCAAATTGCTGGTGAATGGAAAAGCTATGTCAGTGTATTTGGTGTGTTGAGTGGGGGGGCTGGACGGGATGGTTTGGAGGATTGTGTGTTTATGTATGACTGGGGCTTGAATGAAGGAATGAGAGTGCTATGTGTCTCTGGCCTGTAACCTTGAGAGCCCACAGAATGCCTCTGTCTGGGTAATGGGTTCACTCTGTCTGGTCAGCGCTCTGGAAATTCCCTTTTATTAAGTAAATGCTCTGTGAACATCTGGGACATCTCGTTAGCTATAAACTTTGTCAACTCACCTCAAACATTATTTAAGCACATTCAAGGAAATGTAATGATTGATTGAACATCTTAGTCTCATGTCTGATCTCAAAGGGAGAAATAGACAGTGTTGCACGTCTTCCATTCTCTCTGCTTTGTTGGTGCCTTGGGCCGGTTCTCCACATGGGACACCTGGGCATTTGGCCCTGTCAGATACTTTTGGGTGGCCTCATCAAAGCCCTCACTGTCCCATAGCTCTGCCAGCAGGTCAGCTGCTGCGGTTAAGGCTCATTTGACATGCACTCTTCTTCTTAACTGGGTGTTCTGCTGCTCACCTGTTTTCTGTATTGGATTACAGGCTGGCTCTACCACTCTTACACATTCTTTTCACCCTTATATATTTGTCAATTCATCTGTTCTTCTATTGTCTATTGTCTTATTGTAAAGTGTAGTGTAGAAGAAATTTAAAAATAAAAGAATGGTGCAGAATGATTGAAAGTACCAGACGGTTGGCCGTTGAGCCACAGCGAGAGAAAAGGAGTGAAAACGAAAATGAGTAGATGAGTGAGGGGAACTAAAAAGAGTAAGTGAAGTCAACATTACCTCCAATGGACCCTGGCATCTTACTCCTCTCACACATATAGAGCCCCGAGGGGCCCTTGTGGTCAGCTACAGCCTAGTGTGACTGTATGTGCAGTCACATATCAGTATGCATAGGCTGGAGTGTGTGTGTTTGTCTAAATCTGAGCAGGGGAAAAACTTTGCTGTGTAAAAGATTATATATATCCTGTATCTTTTCTTTCCTTATCTCATTCACTCACTCTTCTTGACGTCTGTCTTTCTCTTCTTTTTTTTTATTTGTTTTTCTCTGCCCGTCCCAAAAAACATATGGTAAAAGGGCACGATCCATATGCATTCCAAATATTCACACACAAGTATAAAAAAGAAATGTAGCCTAATACCCCTTTCAACCCGGGTCAACCCGGGTCGGACTTGGCTCGGCTGGACTATGAAAGGTTATGATGATGATGCCTCATTGGTTAAGATCAGCGCATCAGTATGACGTGGAAAAAACAAACTGCACGCACATGAAAGTACAATACAACAATAGTAGCACATAAGCATGTTGTGTTGGATTAACAACCGTAGCAATGGAAAATTACACTGATTCCAAAGTTTGAGTGCTTTTGTCCATTCAAGGGGAAGAAGAAATTAAGAAGCAAAGTAAGGGAATGCTGAAAGATACCATGATATACAGCACTTTTAAACGCTTGTTGAACAAGGCATTCGTACCTCTCAAATGCAAGCTATAAATAAGGCTTGTAAAGAATATTATGATTTGTGCAACATAATATTTGTAAAGTAACTTGCAGACTCGGGTCAACCAGGGTTTGACCTGTGTTCAATGAGCCGAGTAAGCCAGGGTTGACTGTGTAAAATGGGTATTAGCTTGTAACCGTTGGAAATTCTCATTTTGCGTGTGTCTGTGGGTGTATTTGTATGCTCTTTACTGCTGGCTTCGGACAGTGGGTCCTCAGAATATGGTATCTGCATATCTGGCTTTTCCTGGACAAGCAAATGTTAACTTGTATTCTCTTTTGAATGGCGAGCTAAGGAACAAACCAAGGCGAACTACCTTCTTTATAAATCTAAGTTCTTTGGCTCAGTTTTTTCCTTTCTGCATTCCAGCCGTCTATGTTCTCCCGCTGCCACGTTGACCACGTATGAACGTACTGACCTAGGATTACTAGTTTACTCTTTTTTGGTAGGGCTCTGTAACAATTATCTTATTCAATCATTCTGTTTATTAAGTAATTTATCTTTATAACATTAAAGGAATTGTTTATTCGACTTTTATCCTGCATTTCTCTCTTGAGTATCTCCATTACCCATCGCTATTTTGCACTGAAGTATTGAAATATGGAATGACTTAAAATACATACTTCCAGTATTCATAGCACGCTACTGAGAATCCTAAAAGTAATGCGTGTAGTGCTCATGTGTTGGCTCAGTTCTTTGTGTGCTCTTCTGCCTGAGGGCTGCCTTACCGCGCCACCTTTTAGCCATTTAAGTCTGGACCCAGCGGTGTGTGGGCCATTCCTAAAATTTCCCCCAGTGAACCCGTGGGGTTGCGAATGTGGCTGCTGGCAACGCTGGTGTCAGGTTGTGGGTCCATGCGCGGGAACTGTCCCTTGCCAGAGGCCTGCCCTAAATGGTGAGGGAGGGAGGTGGATGCTGGCGGATCAGTTCCACACACTCTGGGACTGTGCGAGTGTGTCTGTGGCTGTTAGAGGGAGAGAGACAACCCCCAGTCATGAGACTTTTCTCTGGCATCTGGAACATCTTTCCTCTGCTCTCTCTATTCATCCCTCTCTTTCTACCCTATCTCTGCGTGTCCAGGCAGTCCTAAAATAAAGACTGTGGCAACAGCACCAGTAAGCTTTCGCTCTCCCTCTTTTCACCCTCTGTTCCTCCCTGTCCTTACAGTGTTCCTAGAACAACTTGGTTTTCAATACGTGGAACAGCTATCTTGCCCAGACTCTTGCTCCAGTAATGTATCCAGTTCTTCCCCCCTCCTCCTCATCAACACACCCAGTTAAAATACATGTGACCACTCATGTTTCAATCTATTTCTATACTGGATGTAATTATTCAACCCTTTTTTCTCTCTTCTGTCTCTACATCTGGGTATACGTTGCCCCTCCTTCCCCTGCTGTCTTGTTTGGCTTACTTTGTGCCTCTTTGTATGCGTTTGTGAGTCTGTGCGTGAGACGAACTATAGTGATGCAATTAAAGTTGAATTGTCTGATCATGTTTAAATAGGTTTGTGTTTAGTAGTACACATTGTCTACTGTAAAGACTACTATAACAACATTGAGTACCCCTCTGGCTCAAGGTCACCAAATTTGGTCAATGAATTTTGCCAAACGATGGGACATAATAAGTCCTAGTTATTCCAAACATCTTCCAATTCACAATGACATAGCTCACGTATTACTAAGAAACTTAGAAGATTCAGTAATTGTTTTATTCAACTTGCCTAAAACTTTGCCTTGTCCAAATTTCCCAAATTTGAGCACACAGGTCTAAGAGGAGCTTGGACCTCATGGCTCTATCTTTGGTCTGACATAAGATGTGAACTGTGGGACCTATACAGGTGTGTGACATTCTCGATCATGTCAAAAATAATTAAATTTTCTGAAGGCATCAGAAGTATAATAAAAACCAACAGCATGCATCGGGGCTTAATCTGGAGTAGTATGGCAACATTTAATTTGTCATAAATGTTTTTGAAATGAAATAATTTAGATTTTTTTTCTCCATATTGTGATAATGGTTACGATAACATCATACATGTGCAAATAATTTACTGAAGCTAATAACTGTTAAGATCTAAATTAGTCCATTATGAATTACCTTTCTTCTATGCAATGTAAATGCATAGAAAATTCAAAGCTGAAAAAATAATCAGGGCAAAGGACCCTTGGTAGTTAGTTGTGCATTCTACTCTCTGAACGTTTCGCATCTACACACACTGCCACACTAACTGCACAGCAGAGTTTTAAACAAAAAGAGCTGGCAGTCAAGACTATATTCTCAGTGACTTTATGGGATTGAGTTTAGCATCAAGGTAACCAAATATACACATTAAGCTTGCTAAGGAAATAATTTGAGCAACAATATTTCACATTACCGTGTTGTATGGTTAGACACAATAAATAAGAGTCCTATGGAACAGGGTATTAAATATGGATTATTAAAAAAAATGTATCTTTTAACTTTTCCAAAAATCTAAAGTAATAGTCTTTCTTAGAGGAAATAACTGCATCTTAGAGTAGCATGTTTTTACTACTTTGGAACCTTAAAATCTAAGAAGGCATTGTTAAGAATAGAAGTGGAATCAGGTGCAAGAGTTTATACAAAATATATGGCATGGCCAAAAATATAACACAGCATAATATCTGACCAGTATGTGGCCTTCAATATAACAGTGTTGTGTTACAGACATTTATAAGTCCTCTTGTGAGTCTTGAACCTCACAAAAGCCAGTGAAGTTAGCAGATGGATAAGCTTCTCGTGTTCTACTGACGACACATGCTGATAGGGGAATACGATTATCTTTCCCCAAAATCGCTCTGCGTAACATCCATTCCAGAAAAGGACGATATGCAGCCAGACGAAATTGACTGAAAAGAATAATACATGTAAAAAAAAAAAAAGTATAATCTCAAAAAAACACAATTAGCAAACTATGCTGGAAACAATTATAGATGCATATTTTAGTGATAAAAAAAGGATATTATTAGTCAACAAGGTTGTCTAGTCTAAACAGCTGCAGCGTTCCCATGGCAAAATACAATGCAAGTACTAGCAAACCTTATAAAGAAAACAGCGTTTTCATTTTACAGGGTCTAGAACAATTATCTAACAACTTGATCTCCTAAATTATTGTACATTATTGGTGCTAGGTTACTAACGTTACCAAGTCAATATTCGCATGAATTAAGACAAATTTAGGTAGAGCCGCTAGCTCGTTATAGCGTCGTCTACAGCCCCAAATTAATCCACACACGGAAAAAAAAAAAAGAAGAGAGAAATTATTACATTAGCTAGCTAGCTACTTACTCAGCTGTCAAATGCCCCCTTGGCCCAGCAGGTCTTGCACTCGGCTTTCTAAAATAGGTTTCCAGCACTTCACTCTCAGTGTGCGCTGCAAAGATTTCATGCTCAGTTACACACGTTCGTCCATCTTCTTTGCTTGAGCCTGGAGGATGTCATGCTTGACAGCAGAAACTGTGCAGCATATACACCCTGTCGCCGTTGCCATCGGCAGGCAATACCCACAAATGCACCACCAGTTTGAGTCCAGCCTTGGTTCAGCTGCTATCGCTTCAGCTCCAGCTGGTTCGCCCGCTGCCAGTAATCGTTGTTGCATTACTTGATCTCTCTGTCAGGTTCCTCATCACTAAATTCCATTGAAATAAATACGGCTGAATTTCTCTGTCTAACAAAATATCTATAAAGTTGTCATCTAATTCTGTAGTGGAATCAGTAACCTTGTCAGCCACGATCACAGACAATGTAGATGAGTAGCTATCTGTAATGCTATCACTATAACATCACACCACAGATGTTGACTAATGTGCATGGCACGTTCCCCCTAATTTGAATTGCCCGCCTTTGTACGTCACTCTTTGAGAAAAGACCTCTTTCTGGTAGGAAACAACTGTAGTTTTTAAAATTTGAAAAATGACGCCATATGTCGCAATAGGGGGTCATTTTTCCGACTCGTTTTACATTCTGCTGTTTGATTGGGAAACGATAGCCTACATGACAATACTATATGTAAAACAGAACATTGGCATATGATGAAAAACATAGCCTATGTCAAAAAGTTGAAAATGGGTGAACTACCCCTTTAAAAGAGCCGGCTCATTTAGACAACTCGTTGACGAACGACACATCAGTAATGTAGAGTCGGATGCGCAGAGTACTGTTACATAATCAACACTGATGTGGTAATAATTCGCTTACAGTAGCATGTTTGGAAAACATGACATTCTTATACCAGATTCCTTTAGTCCATGATCATGTCATAATACTTAGGCTTAAGCTTCGATTAAGAACAGTGTCGATACAAATAACTGTATTGCGCAGTTAAACCGATCAAATTGAACGCGGCAATGCGTCATTTATTGATTTATTTATCTAGGCTATCTATCTATCTATCTATCTATCTATTTATACTGATTAGAGGGCGATGCCGTAATACCGTGAAAGGCTGGTGAAATATTTTGAAAAGCCAATTCTGACACCGACTGTAACACATGGTTCGGGTTGTCTGTCTTATCTGCCGCAGTGGTACCAAAGAACTTACGTTGACAAGAAGTGAAAGCTAATTGGTCGTTCCATTGCAACATCAGCTCACAGCAGCAGAGCTCCGCCTCCGCCATTTTGGACTGAAGGAGACTGCCGTAGGCCTATTGTCAAAGAACTTAACGCTGCTTCTGCTATTGAATTATTTGACGCCAGTAAAACGTCCCGTCTACAAAGTGCCCTAAACAAATATAAAATCGTTTATATATATAAAAATATAGATATATACAGTATACATATATAATGCCTCTACCTAAATAATAACTTTAAGAGCGGATTTCTAGAAACCCAAGGGTAGTTTACAAAGCATAGACAAATACAAAAAACAAAATACAGTAAGCGAAAGGCCTGTGTGGAACAATGCAAATATATTATAAATATGAAACTATTAAACCTATTTACTCTAACTTATTTATTAGATTTATGAAACAATTAATGCAGAAATTTGCAAAACATTTTAATTAATAAATGTACTTAATTCAACAATACAAACTTTAACATCATGCGTTCAGTTTTACAAAGACGACAATTTAAAAAAGCATTTTCTAGATAGACTGGCGACCTGTCCAGGGTGTACCCCGCCTCTCGCCCTGTGTCCGCTAATGGATGGATGGATGGATTTTCTATTTGATTGTGATATTAGTTTTCAGTATATACATCAGGGCTTTCCCCAAGATACCGTATGTAGTAGCCAGCCAGTCGTAGAAGGCAGCTACACCGACGGTGCACACTATTCTTAATAACTGCAAATGTTGATGAGTTTACCTACTCGATTCTAAACATGTAGTGAATGTACAGGTGAATTAGGCTTCTTTTGCGTTTTTGCCCACCCAGTCTGCTAATAAATAATAAAGGGATAGTTTGCTCATCTGCTAAGATAATATATACCACCCAGGCCTATTGTTTATGCTAAATTATGTAAGTATGGAACAATTTCGGGTAGTAGTAAATCTGAGAGAATTTCCCCTATTTTTCGGTACACCGAAAAAGCTCTGATGGGAGCCTCTGAGAGCTTATCCCCATCAAAGATGCATTCCTTAGATTCTGCACCCACCTGGCACACCTGCAAAAGGCAGACCAATATGCATTTCTTTATTCATTCAAGCTCATTCTAACTACGGGACATATCCATATAAATCAAAATGAATATGGTGATTAATAGCCTACAAGACTTAACATTTAGGCCGGCTGTTCGGCCAATAATTTCAACACAGTTCAATGTCTGTGAATCAGCATTGAAAGTTAAAAGAATATGGGTTTTAATAGCCTACATTATATGATGTAGAGATTTAAGTTACTTTTAGTACGGAAAATTATTAAAACACTAACTAATAATAAAAGAAAGTCCCGTGGCTGGGCCTGTGCGCTAAATACATTTTTGATAGCACTAGCAGGTGCATAAAATAGCGGTAGTCCCACTTGAAAAGACTTGAATAATAATTTACACATGTGAATGTTACCCGTCAAGGTCTTTTGGGAACCAATGAAAGGCAAGATGTGTACTGTCACACTGATCATTTTTGCAGTGGATTGCTGAACTCTGTTTTCTATTATTCCACTTAATTTTCGAAGTCGCGGTGTCTTTGTAATGAGTTCAGTGTAGTTCTGCCGGTTCTGTGCTTGGCGCTTTCAGTCCAAAATGGCGGCAGCGCTACTGAAGCGCCATCTAGTGGCGGTTGTCAAAAAAGCACCAGAGTTTCGTCTCTTGTGCTTCTAAACTCTTTGGTGGTACTACGTGTAAAGCGAGACACCCGGCTTTTCTCTCTGTACACGTGTGTATCAGCAACTCGCCACCATCTTTCTTGGAATTCCGTTGTGCGTATACTAAATTGGTATCCATACGCTGGCATGCGACATAGATCCTTACTTTGGTTCTGCTATACCAGACGTGTATTGTGCCGGTTTTTATCGGCCGGAATGAAACTAAGTGACAGTTTACATAAATTATAAAAATGTGAGAATATTTTCAGTTTAGTTCCTGGTTTTGTTATCGGAATTTTGGCGCGGTTTTGCTCTGTGGAAGGATACATTTAGCCCGGTGGTAATATATAGTTAAATGGTCTCCAGCCACACCTACCTTCTGGGAGTGGAAAGAGAAGCGTGGTTAGAGTAAAGATTACTCGGAGTTTTGCCACTACTACAAATATAGTGAGAGAAATCACAAGAGCTGATTACCAAAACTTGTGTAACACCTATTTTTACATTAAAGGTAAGTGAGAAACAGGCGCTTGGTCATGGTTACAAGAACTTACAGATTTTGTTTAGTATTGCTAGCAGCGTTTACTTGGAAGTTGATCAGTTCTTTAAGCTACCGTAACTGACTAGCGTTTTTAAACGTGTCTCACGTTATGTTTGCGGCATGGTGACGGGTGTCGTATCGATATTTACGTATAACGTTACACCAACACATTTTGTAGATGTTTATGGATTACGTTATTACAAGCAAAATGTATATGCGATTTTTGTGTTTGCATATTTTTTTTTTTCATGTTAACCAACAATTCTTTATTAATTCCATGTAATTTTAACATGCATGTGGAATAAACAATTATTCAAATATCAGATATTTCTCAGCCGACACCTAATTTTCCGTTCCATGCCTTACATACTGAATTTGCCAGCCTTTCACATAGTCCGTCCTTTGCATGCCTGTGGTTGTAAGCATGGCTGCCCCTCATTCAGAAATGCCACTGCAGGGTCTTCACGCTATAACTTACAATTTAGGGGTCATACACATTTTAGATGTATTTCTGTTCAAGTGTCCAGCTGTTATCATGATGTCATAGGTCTTTTCGGGCTGATATAGAGAGCTTGTTGCCTGGGCGGGGCTAGCAATGTAAACATGAATAAAGTGCTTTGTGCTTGCCGGTAAAATCTTATTCGGGTGTGTTCAGATTAATGACTTTACTGGACACCTAGTCACGTTGTCTAGTATGCATTAATGTTAGGCTACTTACTGATTTATCTGGCTACTACAGAACGACTTCGCAGATCGCATTTCTAACAAGTTGCTTTTCCACTCTGGTTACTTTATAGATTCTACCAAAATGTTGCAGAGTTTTTCCCAGTCGCAAGACTGGTTCTATTCGGAGCCCCTAATATTTGACGAAGACTTCTGCCAAAGCCTGATGACAGATCTCCAGTCCCTGCCCACTCCGCCCCAGTCACCACCGATGAAAGCTGGCACTGGGAACAACAAGCCGCTTTCGAAGGAGGACCAGCTCAGCTACGTGTCGGATATACTGCTGGAGGATCAAGACATGCAGCTAAATTGGAATTGTGATTTTTTCGACAACAGTGGCATAACAAGTGTTAAAGAGCAGCGGCTTGTGGAGGAAACCGAGGACTGTTTATGGCGCTGCCTAACCGTTGATAAAGCCTTGGAGGAAAAACTCGTCTCGTCAGTTCTGTCCAGCAGCCCTTTGCTATCAGACATAGACACAAGTATTTTTGAGGAAATTGCTGGCTCAACTATAGACTGCCACGGCGCGGCGCTAAATTGCCAGGCTCTAGAGTGTGAGGATTTATTGGATAGCCAAGAACAGAGCGAGTCTACTTCAGATTACGGATCTGCGGGAGGCGAATTCTCTACCTATTCATCTGATTGTGATTCTGGTGAGCCTTAATTGATATTGACACAAGATAGGTTGTATGATATTATTATTATTATTATTATTATTATTATTGTTGTTACTATAATATATTGTTATTATTTTGGTTGCTAAGACTTTCCATGCACATTAATCAAGCATTGCTATAGTTACGAATTATGCTGATTTAATTGGTTACAGCTTGAGGCCATACTAGTTGTGTTAAACTAGTCATTCCTACTTTCAGGAATTTCAAGCGGGCATCTTTACTACTGTATCGCTGGGATATCACTTAAACTAATACATGTGGTTTAAGATTTGTATTTACAGCAGAACATTAACTTAGCACCCATTTTAATGTTTGTTTATCTTGATAACCATAAAAGAAGATCAGCATTTGCCACTTGAGTATTTAGGGTCAAATGGAAAATGCAGAAAATATCTGTCTTCTGTATTTTAACTGTTCACATTTGCCCACATGTGGGATTATAATATAGCTTTATTTCCCCTGTATCCTAACCTGTTGTTTCGCCCGCTTTGTCTGTCTAGAGGAAGAGATTGATGTGGTGACTGTGCTCCGGCCCTCCAGCCCCTCTTCCTCACCAGCAGGCGACCAGAGTCTCTGTCTGCAGCAAGAGCAAACGAGGGCTCTGCAGCGCTACCACCTGGAGATCCACCAGCAACACAACTATGCTGCTCCCTGCCCCGCATCGCCTCCCCGTCCTGAACCTTCATCCTACTCGTCCTCAAACAAGCGCTCGCGAGGCTCGGACTCCCACCGCCACCAGAAGCAGCACCACTCAGACCGCAGCACCTCGTCACGACGTCACCACCATCACCAGCAGCAGTCATCGTCACGCCACTCAACAGATGTTGAGGATGAGGAGGAGAGGAGGAAAACCCACAACGTGATGGAGAGGCAAAGGAGGAACGAACTAAAGAACTGTTTCCTGCAGCTTCGCGACAATGTCCCTGAACTCTCCAATAATGACAAGGCGTCCAAGGTAGTGATCCTAAAGAAAGCCAGGGACAGCATTCGGCTACTGGAGGCTGAAGGCCAGAAGCTCCAGGCGCGACGGGAAAAACTGAGGGAGAGACAGGACAAGCTCAAAGCCAGGCTGGCACATCTCCGGAGGTAGTCGGCCTTTGCTTGAGGACAGAGACAATGGGGGGGAAAGGATGGAGAGACTTGGTGGAAGAGTTTTAATTATGGAGAGAGAGTTAGGACAGTGGTGAGAAATCGCACAACTTGAAATATTCACACACCTGCAATGATATTAAGGTCTGGACTTTGTAGACTGCCCACACCCACACCATCACGTACACATACATATGTATGAACACCCCATCCCAAATACGGACAGCACATACACTATTTGCTCACTCTCTCAGAGCATGCTAGAAGCATCATGCCTTGACTGCTGACTTTTAGTTTATTTTTTAATATTTTTTAAATATATTGCCAAGAGGACAAGTTATCATTGTTAATAGGGCGTTTGGATTGAAACCTCAGGCAACTGTTCAACCTAGAGTAATGACTGGTTCTTGCAAGTTGTTTGTTTACTTTGGGCTGGATCTGAAGTTTGGAATTTACATATTCATATGGGGTTGAATTTAATTGAACATCAATTAATATTCTAATATTACTGCTGTTCATTGCAAAATGTGTCATATGTCTTAATCACATTTTAGGAGAAATCTTCTACTTTCGTGTGAACTTTAAAAGACCGGATCTGTTGGTAGGAACTGATTGCTGTGTAATTGTGAAACAATATCGTTCTAATGCCTTGAAATGCATTATGTTGGACTCCTTGTACAATGTTTTCTATCTGTTTCATTAGCATGATTAACCTACCTCGACCTGGCGCCAAACTGGGCTTGTCAAACCTTTTTTATGTTCTAGTTTGAAATAAGCGTACAGATTTATATATGTAAATAATTGTCTGTTTCATAAATTATTTTAGTCATTTTTTTTCTTCTTTTTTTTTTAAGAGAAAGGTAAAACAAACTTGTCCTTTTCCCAGCAGCACTTTGTTTTATAATGATGTAATAAAGAATGGACAAGAGTTGTGTCCTACTGGGCTTTATCTTTTACGTTGAGACATACACACCTTTGCCCCTTTTCCCCATTATATACATCAAGGTTACATGTAATATACAAAAAAATATTAAAGTGGCAGACGATTGCACAACTAAAGCTGTGTTTTAGTGTCTAGGAAATGCATGTAGAAGTGCTTATGAGCATATGGGTCAAGGTGAGTGGGTGAATGATTGACCGGGTAAGTAGAGGATTGTAATGGCACTTATAAAAGTCGTTTCAACTGGACTGATTAGCTTTGTTCATCTAATAGCCTGGGTGTGTTGACTATAATATAAGTATTCACCTAGCAGACACCGGAAACCCAAACCTTTCTTCTATGCATCACTCACAGGCTGGCCTTGGGACCAGTAACACTTGTAATAAATTGTACCATTCCAATTTTTCCTAGATTATCAGATTTGATAAGATGCATGGCTTTTGAGTCTGCTGTGTAGCAGCTGCATGCAACTTTGTTCAGTTCTCCCCCTGCAAATAGGGATGGGTGGAGTGTTTGACTGTTACAGGTTGGCTACAGATGCAACTTCATTGACTTGATTAGCAAATGATGCCATGTAGTTTACTATGTAGGCAGCCTGTAACCAGACCTGTGATACTTAGTTCACTGATCTCAAGGATCAACAATAGAAACAGGATGCACCTGAGCTCAATTTCGAGCTTCATGGCAAAGGCTGTGAATACTTCTGGACATGTGATTTCTTAGTTATTTATTTTTAATAAATTTGCAAAAATCTCAAACTTTTTTCACGTTGTCATTATGGTGTATTGTGTGAAATTCTGAGGAAAAAAATGAATTTAATCAATTTTGGAATAAGGCCGTAACATAACAAAATGTGGAAAAAGTGAAGCGCTGTGAATACTTTCCGGATGCACTGTATAAGCAGACGTAAAGGAGACTCCATTCTTTTCGATTCCTCACGGTATTAATGGATCAGTGACTAAGAGGATTTTGAGAAAACAAAGAAATATAGAGTAGGCAAGGTGAGAGAAAGAAAGAGTAATTAAATTACTTTTCGTTGCTATAGCTGCTTTGATAATATAGAATAAAGTGGGTGGAGGATGTTGCAATACGAAGATAAAACCGTGTGTTTGTTTCGAACACTTTACTTTGAATGGAAATTCAGATGTACCAGACTTGCCAAACACCTACATTAACCCATTGCTGCCTTATCTTTTATGGAGGCTTACAAGGTGAAGCTGCCATGGTGCAACTGGGAAAATAAACAAACATTTTAACAATATAAATTGGTGGTGCTTGTACATCTCAGGAAATGTAAATGAATGTGTGTGGAAGGGAAAGGTAAGGAAAATTCAGAAGTATAGAATGTAGATGGGGAAAACCCAAATGTCAGTAAAGTGTCAGTCACAAACAACAAGATTCATTTGTAACCCCTTGCTATGAGTCAGCCTACAGAAATTACATCTGTACTTTATTGTTGATGGTGGCAAGTTAGTTTCACTCTCAAAGGATGTGCACTTTTTCATCATATTGTCCTGGGTAGCCAGACCTGGCAAAAAGGTTTTAAATGTTCAGAGTTGGAAGAATCTTTTTTTCTCTTGCATGCATATTAACTTAATGTTAAGGCAGACCTATTGAATATCTGTGTCTTTTCGGTAATTTTTTCTAACCCGGATCTCTAACCAGGACATAAGGTCTCAATTTCTGATGTGGGCTTTCCAAACATGCAAATTTGACTAAGCTACATGGCTTTTCTGAGTCAGTAGGTAACAGCAGTTGGAGGGATTTCAAAGCTGTCAAGAGTGGCAGAATGTGTCATGCCTAACTATGCATTCTAATTGATGGGACTTGCTGGTGCATGTTCTCTCCTAATTGGGCCTCGGGCAGATTGACGACGTTTTGGAGGAGATAAAATCCTCACTGAGATTACATACCAATACAGTAAGGCATGCCAAGAGCCAGGAGATGACGTTCTGTTAGGTAGGTCAGTTTAGCAGCATCATCATTTTAACGGGAATGCTTTGAGGCTCAAGTGGATTAAGTGATTATCCTCATTTGTTTTGTGTTTTCTAACCATGCCCTCCAGTCACCTACGAAGAAAAACACAATTACATGTTTCTACACAATAAATTACTTTATCTGTAAATAAGTAAACTAGTTGTAAGCCTGCAGGCGAGTTTATGCTTTGCTGGTAGATTCGGTGTGAGGGCCATGCATTCACGCTGTTCCAGTTTCAAAGTTGTGCATTTACTTAATTGTGTGGAAACAGTTACAAGACCAAAATAATATGATTTGTATATAAAAACAGGCCATCACTGGTCTTGAAACCCTTTCATGCAAACAACTCGGGTTTTACCACAAAGCCGAGTCTGCGAGTTACTTATGTGTGGGTCGCTACTGAACAGAGTCGCCAAAGTAGATGCTAAGACCACTGTAGCTAGCTAGCTACATTTTGATGAACGACTGTTGGTAACACCTTTTGGAACAAGGAACGCCAGACAAATGCACATGGGTGTTGAACTACACAATTTATTTTCTTGTTCCAAAAGGTGACCAACAGTCGTTCATCAAAATGTAGCTAGCTAGCTAACATTACACTATGTCACCATTCAGCTAGCTAGCTAGCTACAACACTACGTTTACCAGTCAGCTAGCTAGCTAAACGTTAGTGTTTTCTGTAGTATTAACAAGCTAAACATTAGCAAGCTAGCTAATACTACAGACAGAGGTGTAGCACAGCATTCTGGGCCTTGTACATAAGCCATCTCTGTGTGCCCCCTTCCTCTCCCGTGGGTCATTTTTTTTACAGGGTGCCATTTGGACTTCATAAGTTGGGTTAAATAAATAGTTGATTTACCTACTTTTTAATGTTCTATTCTATAAAGGACATACAGTTAGGCCCAAAAATATTTGGACAGTGACACAATCTTCATGATTTGGGCTCTGCATGCCACCACATTGGATTTGAAATGAAACAACTACAACGGAATTGAAGTGCAGACTTTAAGGTTTAATTCAAGGGGTTGAACAAAAATATATGATTAAACATGTAGGAATTGTAGCTATTTTTATACAAACGCTCCTCATTTCAGGGGCTCAAAAGTAATTGGACAAATAAACATAACCCCAAGTAAAATGTTACTTTTCAATATTTTGTTGAGAATCCTTTGCAGGCAATGACTGCCTGAAGTCTGGAACCCATGGACATCACCAAACGCTGGGTTTCCTCCTTTGTGATGCTTTGCCAGGCCTTTACTGCAGCGGTCTTCAGTTGTTGCTTGTTTGTGGGTCTTTCTGCCTTAAGTTTTGTCTTGAGCAAATGAAATGCATGCTCGATTGGGTTGAGATCTGGTGATTGACTCGGCCATTGCAGAATATTCCACTTCTTTGCTTTAAAAAACTCCTGGGTTGCTTTTGCAGTATGTTTTGGGTCATTGTCCATCTGTACTGTGAAGCGCCGTCCAATCAACTTTGCTGCATTTGGCTGAATCTGAGCAGAAAGAATATCCCTATACACTTCAGAATTCATCCGGCTGCTTCTGTCTTTTGTCACATCATCAATAAACACAAGTGACCCAGTGCCATTGGAAGCCATGCATCCCCATGCCATCACACTGCCTCCACCATGTTTTACAGAAGATGTGGTGTGCTTTGGATCATGAGCTGTTCCAATTCTCCTCCAAACTTTCTTCTTCCCATCATTCTGGTACAGGTTGATCTTAGTCTCATCTGTCCAAAGAATGCTGTTCCAGAACTGGGTTGGCTTCTTCAGGTGTTTTTTGGCAAAGTCAATTCTGGCCTTTCTATTTTTGAGGCTGATTAATGGTTTGCACCTTGTGGTGAATCCTTTGTATTTACTCTCATGAAGTCTTCTCTTTATGGTAGACTTAGATACTGATACACCTACTTCCTGGAGAGTGTTCTTCACTTGAGTGGATGTTGTGAAGGGGTTTTTCTTCACCATGGAAAGGATTCTGCGATCATCCACCACTGTTGTCTTCCGTGGACGTCCAGGCCTTTTTGAGTTCCCAAGCTCACCAGTGCACTCTTTTTTCTCAGAATGTACCAAACTGTTGATTTGGCCACTCCTAACATTTCTGCTATCTCTCTGATGGATTTCTTCTTTTTTTTCAGCCTCAGGATGGTCTGTTTCACCTCCATTGAGAGCTCCTTTGACCGCATGTTGTGTGTTCACAGCAACAGCTTCCAAATGCAAATGTAAACAGCTAAAATAACAAAACTTCTGTCACTGTCCAAATATTTTTGGCCCTAACTGTATCTAATTAGCTAAAAAAACATTTTGGTCAAGTTCAGGCACCTAAATCTTTATATATATAGATATATTAACAACACATGACACCCGGGATATGTCCACCCTGTTAAGGACACACACTTAACTGCTTAAATGAGTTTTCAGTGCATTCTTACAATTAAAATTACTTTTTAACAAGAGTTGTATGTCCCTAACTCTAATTAGATATGTATTTCATAACGAAATTAGTTTTAAGTAGTATATAATGAGAAAAACAAGTGTAGATTATGACAACGTGACATATTTTTCCACTGTTTTTCATGAGAAAACTTAAATACAATAAGAATTACTAAAAGTTTCTAGAATATATAATCAACCTCATTTCTTTATAAAAGTACAAATATACACTTCATATTTGATATTTTCATAAACTATGCTAGAAAAATACCAACATAACAGGGTGGACAGACGTCTAACAGGGTGGACACCAGTGGAAGTCCATCAGGGCCTTCAGGACCTTCTCTCCAGGCCCTATCATTTTAAAGTGTAATTTTTGGTTAAAATATTACACAGTATTAATTTTATTGTTAAAACACTCTTTTATATTAAATTATTAAAATTGTTTGAATATATCAAATCGTTTTGGTTTGATAAACCCACTATTTGGAGCTGGAGCTGCAACTTTGTGTATCTGTCTCTGCCTTTGCTTCTTCATAAGGCTATCTCCTTCCCCAAGGTCTGTTGTGTCTGTGGTTGCAGAGTTTTCTTATAGAATGTGTACTTTAGAGTGGCAACAAATATTAACAGAATCACAAAAATATATCAGAATTTGATGTGGTCTTTGGTACACCCCTAGGACCTGTTAGCAAGTCTGTGTGATGTCATAATTCTTTCCGGCTGAGGGGCACGTAGGCTATTGCCCTACGTTGGAGACTGAGAAAAATGGCAGCAAATGAAGAAGACAGTAATTTGCTTCATATTTAATTTATTCAGCAGAATTTCTAATAAAAAAAATCACAGAAAAAGAAACGCCAACACCAAAACTTGGAGGGCTCAAACAGGTAGGCAAAGGCTTTATGAGGCACTTTGCTGAGGCCAACTATAATCATGCTCGTTTTTTGCCACCACCAGTGGCTCGTGGAACACCACTGGGTTTGGTAGCCTGAACACCTTAACCAAGACAGCCAACAAGGATCAGAGCTCTGATCATTGTACATAACTTCAAGTACATTTTTAGTTTACATAAAGTTATTTTCTAGGTACTTCTATGTAAGCTTCTCAAGTTGGACTAAGCGCTTGTTGAGTGCCTTTGGCTCTGGTACAAGACAGAGAAGTTATTCCTCTGCATACCAGCTGACATCTTCACGTGGTCTTGGCCAGAAGTATTTGTTTACTCCATTTCTATGCATGCACTTCACTTGAATGTTATGTTCCTCCACGTCCATGATGATGCCAGGGTACACATCATCGTCATACTTAATTACGCACCACCCTCCAATGTGTGTGCTGTCAACTGCCTCTGGTCACCATGGGGTCTCTTCATTCTGCTTTTGGGGGGTCACAGGAACTCCATTCAGAGTAACTACTTTCGGGTCGAAGCAGGCACAATCCAGTGGACCATCCTGCCTCTGACAGAAACAACTGATGTCCCTGTACTTGGTATGCCCAGGTAAGACGGTGATCACCTGGTGCATCCTCATGTATTGTGTTCCATATGCCGAGTCCATTTCCTATAAACTTGCTCTAACCTTGAAGGCCCTGGTTCTGGTTCTGACTGACTCTCTGGAGTTGCAGGGGGAGTGCTCAGGGAATCCCTGGCTCTGGAGACTTTGGCCCTCGCGGCTTTCTTTGCCTCCCTCCATTTCTTCCTTTTTGCCCTTTTTTCCCTCTCACAGACCTCATTAATACCCATCTTTATGCCTTTCTCTTTGTCCCTCCTCCATTTCTCTCTCTCTTTTTCAAGGTATTGCTGTCTTCTCTCTGGGTCAGCATCACGGCGTGCTCTGTAACACCGCTGTGATTCAGCTGCACTTATCGGGGGTTCCATTCCTAAACAAATGCATGCCATTACTTTAAGTACTATACCTATATCCTATAGTGTACATAATATACTAGCTAATATACCCATCAGTGTTTCCCTAGGATTTTTTGCAGCAGTTTGTGTTGTGCCTATATATCTAATGGTGATGATAATTTATTATATTATAAAAACATTATTATAATGTTGTAATAGTAATATAATAATATGACAATAAATCATATAATATTAATATAATATTAACAAATGTTGTAATAAGTAAACAATACTATATACATGTCCACCCTGTTAGGATGTGGTCCACCCTGTTAGTTGAATGAGCCTAATAGGGTGGACATTTTGAGCAAAGGTTAGCCTTTACCCTGCCTGTGTTAGCATATTTGCTAGCATGACCTTGGATACTTGATGAGGAATCAATCACTTTTTAAAGAAACTTTTTAAAATAATAAAATTCGATTAATATCCTTCATACTTAGGGCTAACAGGGTGGACATGTTATGTTCAAACACATCAAACCAAATTGACAGAAACATCAAAATCAGTTGGAAGAGCAGTAGAAAACCACACAGCTTACCTCAGTTGAATTTCCCGCCTCTGGTATCATTTAATTTCATAGGCTTGATGTCACTGAGAAATATGTATTTTTCTTAAAGGGACAGATACACAGCTCAACAGGGTGGACAGCGACCTGCAGGGACGAACATAAAACCTTATTTTTTTTTAAATTTTACAAAAAATTTTTTTTGATTAGATAGATTTTGACAAGTAAAATAATAATAACATATTTATTTATAAACAAATTTGTTTTTAATAGCTATATTTTAGATCTAAGTTGAATGACCAGCAGTGGGGACATGGAAAAACTCCTTGATATCCCTTTAACCAAAGCTTTTAAAATGTAAAAAAGCAACTTAGATGCACATATCATTGTATTAATAATAAATTAACAATTGAACACACATTAAAACCAAAATTAAATTAGTATTTGTCCAAATTTAGACAAAATACAACATATTTTGTACTGGGGACACCAAAGGCACCACATAAAAAAATGACCCCCCTACATTTTTTTTTACTAATAATTTAGACGAGCTGTACACGTGAATTTGTAGTGGTTATTAGTTGGCACTTATGAACGCACCATGTTTAAACAAGTAATAGGCCTACAGATCTGTGATATGTGCTTAAGTGTACACAGTTTGAAATATCACCACATTTCAACCGTTTTTTCTCAACATACAAAAAATTCACAAGAATGTTGTTTTATGAAAGCGAACAAACGCCAGCAAAAAGACTGTGTTCACAGGCGCTGTGCAGGCCATTTTTTATAGCTAAATTCTCCGAGGCAAAAAAAAAACACTGTGTAACCACACCTAATGTTTTTGCGATGATGAGTGTTTTGCTGAATCCATAATGTGTTTGGCTCCCCCGCTGTAAGCTACTGCAAACTCAAATCAGAAATCAGAAACAAACAAGTAGGCCTATCTTGGGCAATCACTAGCCTGGCATTGCCAGACAAATGCACATGGGTCTGGAACTGCACAATCCATTTTCTTGTTCCAAAAGGCGTTACCAACAGTTGGTCATCAAAATGTCTCTGGACGCAACTGGATCAAACCAATCAGAGCAATAGCACATTCAACAAACCGTTCCACATTAGCGACAGCAATCTTGGTCATCGTAATACGTAAACACTCCCCTTTTTAGATAAACGGTTGTGATTAGGTTTCCAGAAACTTGCCGGACCTGAGCAAAGTTTGAATGGGTGCAGGGCCAGACTGATGTGCCGAGTGAAATGGGCGTGCACATTAGTCTAGTCCCCAGGCTAAGCAATGACAGCCTCGGCTGTGCAAAGCAATGACAGCCTTCTCTCTTCGTCACAACGGTGCGATAAAGCGACTGCAACACCGCACCCGCTGCTCCAATTCTCCGGCCCATCTCTCGTTCCATTTTCCCCTCACTCGAGAACAAGACCCCGAGACCCCGAGATACTTGAACTCCTTCACTTGGGGTAAAGACTCATTCCCTACTTGGAGTAGACAATCCATCGGTTTCCTGCTGAGAACCATGGCCTCAGATTTGGAGGTGCTGATCCTCATCCCTGCCGCTTCACACTCGGCTGCGAACCGATCCAATGAGTGCTGCAGGTCGCAGACCGATGATACCATCAGGACCACATCATCTGCAAAAAGCAGTGATGCAATCCTCTGCTCACCAACCCGCAGCCCCCCTCCCCCGCGGCTACGCCGTGAGATCCTTTCCATGAATAGCACAAACAGGATAGGTGACAAAGCGCAGCCTTGGAGGAGGCCAACCCTCACCGGAAACGAGTCCGACTTACTGCCGAAGACCCGGACACAGCTCTCGCTTTGGGAGTACAGAGATTGGATGGCCCTAAGTAGAGACCCCCTCACCCCATACTCTCGCAGCACCTCCAACAGTATCTCCTAGGGAACCCGATCATACGCCTTCTCCAAATCCACAAAACACGTGTATACCAGATTGGCATACTCCCAGGCCCCCTCAAAGATCCTCGCGAGGGTAAAAAGCTGGTCCGTTGTTCCACGACCAGGCCGGAAACCGCATTGTTCCTCCTCAATCCGAGGTTCCACTATCGGTCGAACGCCTCCTTTCCAGCACCCTGGAGTTTACTTTCCCGGGGAGGCTGAGTAATGTGATGCCTCTGTAGTTGGCACACTCTCCGGTCCCCCTTTTTGAACAGGGGAACCACCACCCCGGTCTGCCACTCCTTAGGTACTGTCCCCCACCATGCTCCAGTCACTGCCAAGTCCCCTGGAGTCGGTCTGTGTGTGAGCAAGTCCGTCGTTATATGTTGGGTGAGCAAGTCTGGCGCAAATTGGCTGCCGTGGTATCACTCAGACTGAGTGTTGTGTTTGGTAGCTGTCGGTCCATTCGTTGTTCGTTCTGTGTGAATAATTGGCGACCAATTTGTGTAAAGCGCTTTGAGTCTCGAGAAAAGCGCTAAAAACGAAATAAAATGAATTTTTATTATATACACGTGTAAACTCTCTATCTTTCACTTTCTTTCTGTCTGTCTCTCGCGCACAAGAACACAAACACACACAGACGGGAGAGACAATGACTTAATTGACGGGAGACAGTTCAGATTTGTGGAGGAAGACAGGTGAGGTGTGGTCAGAGCAGGTTGATGTTGCATGTTCAGAGTGAAGAAACGTGTTGGTGTGTGTATATGAAATAAGGGTTGGGTTATTATTGAGATAAAATACATCCAATACCAGAAGATAACATGTTCTTGATGTGCTTATATACATCTTTTCAGTAATATGTTTCGTTGTGTGTGCGTGTGTGTTGTTTCCGAGAGTATGTGCAGTTGATTTATGGATGAACATCCCCCACTGTGCCCTCAGTGTTGAGGAAAGAAAACAGAGGGATCCTTTAAGATAGGGAACACAGTGTTTCGCAGTCAAGCAGCCAGCCAGCCACCAGTACCCTAGTACGTTCAGCTGGAGCCTTCAATCTCCTAGAGACAAATGGGCAAAGCAGATGTACACAGGCAGCCGCTTCCACCTCCAAATTGCCCAGGGGCTAGGCTGTTAGTCTACCCTTTTCCCTTTTAACACTAGTGATTTGATGAATGTGTGTGTGTGTGTGTGTGTGTGTGTGTGTGTGTGTGTGTGTGTGTGTGTGTGTGTGTGTGTGTGTGTGTGTGTGTGTGTGTGTGTGTGTGTGTGTGTGAGGGGGGTGTTCTACACACAGGTCTTTGTGCTCTCCTTGGCTTCTCTCCATGGCTGGTTGGACCTAGAGCTCTGAAGGAAGTAGGTACCCCCAGCAGATCTTCTACCCCCTGCAGGTCTGCAGATCCCTGGGTCAGCGGACTCAAATTCCTGGGCTGTGCCAACAGAATTCCAGAAAAATAAGTAACCAGGCAAGATAAGTTTCAATTCTATTTCAGTGAAGCCCTCCTGGGTAATATCAAGATGACAAACGTACTACTTTATGCTTTATTGGAAGTTTACAAGAGGTAGCTGAGCAACGGGGTAATTTTTTGATGGATGGCAGACGAGAGGTCTGTGACTAATGTTCCTAAATCTTCTTAAGGTCAAAGGCCATTCAGGATCCACTTCCACAACACAATAAATGGCTTTTGTGTGTGTCCTGGGGTGGCATTAAGAAGGCTAATGGCTGATGACCTCCTATTCTGTCCAGACTGGGCTCACCTTTTTAAACTAAATTAAACTATTAAGAAATTTCGTTAGAAACACTGACAATAAAACTACATTTAGCTGATCTCATCTAAATGCAACAACATTTGACTAAACTACACTATGTTAAAATACAGTTTTTTTAGAATCGCTTCCAAGTGTTGACCTGTAGGCCTACTTAACATACTTTTTAAAAACTCTTAACACAGCTACACACATCACACAATTAGCCAAATAGTAAATTTTCTGATCAAAACAACATTCTGTTAATTAAATACAGACTCAACATTTCAAAATGCAAAATAACTTTCTCTACATACATTAACTTGATCAAAACACAGCAAACCCGACTCAATGTCACACAATCTTGTCAAAACACTAGCACCAGGGGTGTAAAGTAGCGAAGTACAATTACTCACCTGCTGTACTTGAGTTGTGATTTCGAAGATTTGTAATTTTTTAAGTATTAAAAAAATATGATACTTTTACTTGAGGTAATTTAAAAATATGTATTCTACTTCGCTTCTTTTAATATGCATTCCGATACTGAGTATTTTTTAAATGTGCTACTTTTTGCATGCTTCACTCTCAAAACAGCTGGACTCGGTATTTTTTGTCAAACAGCAGAAATAACAGTTGAGTTCAATTTGCAGTAGAAAGCTAGCGCAAGCCTTTTAGGAGTCACATGATTCTTCGCAGAACAAACCAGGCTTTAATTGACCTTTTACTAACACAAAGAAACTAACTGAATTCAAAACAACCAGTGTGTTGTTGATTGTGAACATGTGTCCCTTCAACATATTCATTTTGTAGAATAATTAGAAATGGTAAGATTTGGTAAATTGGCTTGAGCTTCTGCTTCACATGCCTGAAACTGGATTTTAGTCATTTTAAAAGACATTTCAAAGTCTCTGCCCTCTCTGGTGTATCCAAAAACATTTTCATCAAAATATGAAGATATACATATATATGTGTCGATATTTGAGGTTGAAAATGATGAGCGTTTTCTAAAATGCTTTCGGAACTTATGGCATTTTCCCACCGTTTCTGTAGGGCAAAACAATGAGTCAACGTAGAACGCTGGTTTCAAAATTAAGCTGAGAACTGGACATTTTCATGTCTATTTGGGAAAATCACATGCTAAACATTTTGAGATAATTAAGATTTAGTAATGGAAATTTACTATTACTTGAGTACTTTTAAATAAGTAACTTTTTGACTTGTGATTTTATTTGTACTTCAGTCAGTTTTAACTAAAGTAACACTACTTGTACTTGAGTAGGATTTTTCAGTACTCCTCTGACCAGCACGTTTTCCACATATAGTCAGTCAGAACACGACTTCCAAAATACTAACAGTTGATGGCATTACAAAAACTGCATTACTTTTCATGTTTCAGTTCTACCTGCATACAGTAGACAGTAGGAATTTCAAAGTTTTTTATAATTCAGTTTCCTTTTGCTGTGAAACACTTGAGTGTCGAATGTGTGCATTTTTGGCACATACTATCTAAAAGTGAATGAGTCATCTTTACTTTATAGAATGTAGGCCTACAGTAGAAAAAAAATACAGTGAAGTAACAGATTTGCTACTGTAGTGATCAACAAAAATGTTCTTTAGAGGAACAAAAATACACATATGTACAATACCCACAAGTATTTGCAATGAGACTGGTGGCCTACAGTTACTGTGAGACAAAGCAACAGTAATGATAGAAGTGTGAAATGCATTACTTATCCGCAACGTAGTCCACTCTGGATATTGGAAGCCAATGTTGACTGTCTGATATTACAGTAGGCTGGACTCTTTCACTAGCCCCTCTTAGTGATATACCACGGTTTCCTTCATTACATGGTCTATGATTGTGGCTCTTACAGTATTGCATCATTAACAACAGCGCTTACTATCCATTGACACCATCACACATTCTAATTCCTCTCCCCTACATCTCCTTCTCCATTGTCCTTTTCCAACTTTTTCTCTGCCTGGTCCAGCTACTCCTCTCCCTCATACCACTATTCCTCTCCCTTGTCCAGACATTATTTTTCCATCACCTCTCCTTTGTGTTGTTCTGTATCCACATTGAACAAAATCTATTAAAAAAAGTCCCCTTTTCACTGTGTATGTCCATGTCGTTGAAATAACTTTAGTCACCTGGCTATGTATTTGAATTACATTTGAACTCAGATGTTGTTGGTTTACCTTACACACAGTAAATCAGCTATTTTCCAATGTTTCAATGATATGTTGATTCCAAAAAGCTTATCAGATGTTCCAATATAGCTTTTGAGCTGCTGTTGTTGCAGAAGTACATGATTTATACTGTATTTAAGGTTTTGAACATTATGCTTTTATTTCTGGCACGCTGTGTTAAAACATTTGTAAATAAGAAAAGAAAGATCCATCATTTTGGTATTGGGTAAACTTGTATGTAAAGGATATTTAAGCATTTTAGAAACGTGTTAATTGATTGTATATTGTGTGAAAACAACATGAATTGTGTTAATGGCATAGTCCACAAAGATAGATGTTGTGCTTATTGTGTTGTTGACTACAGATTAAACAATAGTATGTTAGCAATTGTAAAAAAACTGTAAATCATATCAGCTGTACAGAAGGGATAACATGGACAAAGACTATCTGGGTTAGTAGAACTGAGCAACACTGTGATCGCACCAAGAGCAAACTATTAATAAAGCCATTGAGAACAAATTTAAGACTTGAAGGATGCAAGAGCTTTCCTGCTCCCTCCAAGAAATACTTGTAGCACATATCTAAATATGCTCTTTACCACTCATGTAAATAGGCTCCTAATGAGATCAAAGGTGAAGTGAGTTTTGTTTCAATGCCTAAGGAATATATGCTTCAACACAGTTCTGAAAAAGACAATGCATTTTATTAGTGCCAACTAGTCAGTCGTTCATTTACATTGTATTTTTGCAGAAAATATTATATTCGCTTAACTTTTAGCGTCAGATCTCAGGAAATAATAATGTCAGATTGCATGTGTGTTGTGAGGGCCTCCCATGCCTTCAACTGTGTCTCTTCTCCATGTGTGTCTTTCCCTCGTGCCCTCTTCTTGACTCTCACAGGCTCAAGTATAAATAAAAATTTAAAACATGTTAAAAAACGTTTGATAATTGAATCAAATGAATTTGTTTTAAAAACGGCTTCTATACTTAATCAGTAAAAAAAAAAAGAAGATAATATTACATATAGTTAAGTATATAATTGCAGAATTATTCACTTTTTCCCTTGACTGTCACCCAAAACCTTCTTTGATATTCCACAGTTGTTTTCATGTTGCAGGCCCAGATGATGACCATCGAACCGGAACTGACAGAGATTCTCTCATCATGTACATGTGAGCAGAGCACATTATAATGAGCCTGCTGTTGCGACAATAGTGGACATGCTAACTTTCATGATTGTTTTCGCTGCTACAAAGAACCCAGAGGCTGATCCTCTGCAGAAAGAGAAAAAGGGCAAGCGTCCTCTCTCCTCATTACATGTGAATGGAGGGCTGTTGCTCCAGAGAGGTATTCCAAGAAAACCCTTTGTCAGAGGGGTTCCACTGGGGGTCCCAATGTCTAAGAGGGCCTAAAGGAGGGTATGGGTGTGTGGCCCTCTCTTACAGGGGGCAACTACGTGTGTGTGTGTGTGTGTGTGTGTGTGTGTGTGTGTGTGTGTCGGTTACACTATAAGCCCTCCCAGAAACGATTTCATGCACATCGAACAGTCAAAACTTGTTTTGAGAACTTCCACATGATGTGCTTCCCTTGAAAATATCCTGCTGTGAAGATGGACTTTGGACCCAATGTTCCCTGGGCTAGAAAGAAGATGGAGCCCTCTTAAAATCAGTTGAAACAGGCATGTCCTAAATACCTTCAGGTAAAATGTACAGTGTATACAGTAGCAGGAGTTTCCTACATGATGCAAACTCACACACTGTCTACCTCTCTATCCCATCCACAAACATGCACACACATCCAAATCAATCTCATTCTCTCTTTATTTCTAAAATGTTCTGTTTACTATTTGAATTTTTAATTGTGAATGAAATTCACATTTTCTCGTGAGTGTTTGCATAGAGACGCACAAATGCGTGTTATTGTCCCCAAATGTTATGTAAGGTAGTTGGGGGAGAGTATGTTACACACATGTGACTCATGTCTCGGGTCTACCTATAGGTAACAGGCTATAACAGCCTCAGTCCGCACTCTGTCAGATTTACTTGTGTGTGTGTGTGTGTGTGTGGGGGGGGGGGGGCACAGTGGCCTCTGCCACTGCAACCCACGCCCACATGGGAACCTCTCTTCCTAATCCCTTCCTACAGAATGGAAGGGTTAAGGTGTGCATGGTGGGGGAACTCCCACCGCCAGGCTTTTGTTTAATTTAATACAACAATTGGATGTCATGGATGATGATAATCATCGGCAGGGAGGTTGGCCAGCTTGAAAGAAGGAAGAAAGTGGTGAAAGTGGAGACACTTCAGTGGTATCTCGGTTGTTTTGTCCTTGTCAGGGCTTGTCCTTGTCAGGGCTATTGTTGGCCGTCATAAAGGGTGCTTTTGATCACTTAAAAATGTATTATTAACAATTGGAACTGGGGATTTCAAGGTGTTGCCCCACAATTTTAGATATACAATAGCGAGGACATTCCAGGTGTGCCCTGTTTCCAGAGGGGAAGTTGGAATGAATTTCCATACAATGGGACAGGTGGCTATAGAAGTCAGGAATATGGATAGCTAGCTGAATAAAGATTCAGATAAAAGTCAGCAGTTCAACGAAGAGGTTGATCCCGCAATTATTTATTCTTTATAACCATTGTTGTGCTAGTTACTGGAAATGTGTTTTTAGTAAGTTACTTTAAAAAGTAACTGATACTTTACCGATTACTCCCTTAAAACGTAATGCGTTACTAGGGTTAGTAACTTTTGAGTTTCCCAATTTACTCATGTATAACCAATATACAAAGTAAATTATTTTAAGGGGTGCCTGGTATTCTAAATTCAGACGTTTGGTTCTTGAGGAAAGTGTGGTAACTACTACGTTTGCTAAGCTATCTATCGTTAGTGGTTGTAGTTGTAAGTTAGCCAGTATGAACTTTACCTGGCTAACGTCACAGCACACTGTAAAATCTAATAGCTATCCTGACTTACATACACTAGTTAATTTTACTCGGCTATCAACAATTTGTACTTCTCACTCGTTATCATTAAGTTATGGTTACTAATAGATCATGTGGGATTTTGGCCACTTGTTATAAAAGTGGCGCTGATCAGCCAAATGCACACCGGGCTGTGAAAGTTAGGTATTGCTGAGGAAGATGAACCTTCAAGAGCTACAAGCAAGTTACGCTTACGAATCGACACGGGGAACAGCGGAATATTTGTCTAAAAATTCTGTGCTTGAATCTAAGCAGATCAAGCGTGTCCTTCGATCTCCAAAGGTAGATTAGTGAGTGGGCAAGCAAAGCTTTTGATTTGTAAATGTGAACATTGCAAACATAATATATTTTTTGCACTCATTCAAATGATGATTTACGAAAAACAAGTTGATACCTACGAACACAAATTGAGAGGTGTTGTGTTTGGATGGCAAATACGATTTGTGTATTATTTTTACAAACACAAATTGAGAGTTGCGTGTTTGCGGGATAAATTTACGAACACAAATTGAGAGGTGTGTGTTTGATTACTATTGATAGAAATCTACCTCCATACAACAGACTACAAACCCAACAGTCGCGTTTGGGCTAACGTTAGCTAGCTGACATGACTCGTTTAACACACCGAAACCTTGTAGAGCAGGTCCCGTAAGCTAGCTCTTACGGAACCCACTAACTCTCCTGTCGCATGGCTGCAGCTCTTATCATTGCCAACTTGTAATGATTTTCACCTCTTAATTTTTCGTCCACTGATCCAAGAGTTGGCGGTTCGATCCCCAGCTCCTCCTGTCCATGTGTCGATCCACTGAACCCTGAGGTGCTCCCGATGTAGAAACAAGCGCCTTGCATGGCAGCTCTGCGACCATCGGTGTGTGGGTGAATGGAAGGCAACATTGTAAAGCGCTTTGTTCCATTCCGGTTGAAAAGCGCTTTATAAATGCAGTCCATTGACCAATCATAATTGACAAAAAATTCAAGTAGCCTAGCCTATACAAACAGCTCCATTGAAGAAGTGTATTTACCGATTTCAGATTTCTCGGTTAGCCTACATCAACAAAGAAGGCATTGGTGTAGTGGTAGCAAACTTGTGCCATCAATAAAAAAGTACATTTCTTGATATACACTAAAGCGGCATATAGTAAATGGAGTTGTGAAACTGTGCCCCCTCAAAAAAAAGGAATGCTTGACGCTTCATTTCAGTCAGGACAACTTACGTAGTTGAAATAATAATAATAATACATTTTATATATATATAAATAGTTGAAATAATAATAATAATACATTTTATATATATATATACAATACTGTGCATACGTTTTAGGCAGGGGATGCTGTTTTGAAGGCGAAGGGTGGTCACACCAAATGTTGTTTTGATACCGATTTGGTTTTCCCTCACTTTGTATTTCATGAATTGATTAAGAAAAAATTTTTTATTCACATTTATATATATATATATATTATATATTTTTTTTTTTTTATATATATATATATATATATATATATATATATATATATATATATATATATATATATATATACTAGGATTAAAGACTTCACACCTGCCTAAAATATATATATATATATATATATATATATATATATATATATATATATGTATATACATAAATGGTTATTACAACAACATGGTAATACAGTTTCCTGCTCTGAATTAATTCCCCACCCAAGGTCAAATTCACACTCTAGTGAAACCATGAGTAGG
>JAPMUY010010586.1:0-121068 GCA_026901105.3 Galaxias olidus
CAGGAAAATATCAACCAAATCTATTCGTGCCAAGCCGTCACTAGGCCTATCTATCCAATTCAGAGGTTACTATTACCATTTCCCCCTCCAGCGAAAAAAAAACAAGTAGAAAAAAGAAACAGGGTATCGAAACTGACATGTGCATATGCAAGTGCTGCACTACTTTTTCAACCCCCACAGTGCAATTCAAACAGCAGGATGTGTGTGTGTGTGTGTGTGTGTGTGTTTGTGGGTGTGAGTGTATAGTATGCGTGAAATAGTTACAGTAACAGTTAAATAGATTTACAAGTGACAACTGATAGTTCTTGAATCACTATCGTCCTATGTGCATTTTATCTAATGTCACTGACAAGCACCTTCAATGTCATGGCATCAGATAAGGCTCTTTTTAACATTATGCCCCATAAATGCATAAAAAGCTAGATAAATAAGAAGCTACCATCTGCCAGTCTATTTCCTGGACAACCAATAGACAAGGTTCTCATCATAATTAAATTGATTCGTAAATTATTTTTATCTTTCTAAATAAATTTGAAACATAATTTTAGCCAACCCAGCACTCAATGCAGAATGTTAATCATAATTGAAAAAGTGAATCTGTTCATCTGTATGTGTCCTTGTTCATTAAAAGTGTAACAAAATAAACATACAAAAAATATGACGTTCATAGAGTCTCATAGAGTTCTTTACAGGATCTGTATCTGAGAGCACACGTATGTTTAGTGTCTTTGAAAGACTTGGGGGTAGAACCAGTAATATACAAGTTTGTATGCAAACCTGTCATTACACACAGCACACCCACTTCCGTCTTGTCTGCCTCTTGCATCTCTTAAAAGCTGCTTGTTTTAAAATACAGGTTTTTACTTATTTTGCTTCTGTGCACAAATGTGTACATGGATGCTTGTATTCTAAGAGATTTTGCTTACCTTGCCTGTGTACAATTTTTGTGTAAAAATTTACTGATTGAGGGATTGAACTTTTGAACTGGCCTAAAAGGCTCAGAATGTGGCCAATGCATTACTGCTTCAACTAGTGATTTTTTTCCAGGAAGAAAGGATGCAATTTCAAATGTGGGTTACTGATCGAGATTACACACACACACACACACACACACACACACACACACACACACACACACACACACACACACACACACACACACACACACACACACACACACACACACACACACACACACACACAGCATGTGTTGCTACCATTTGTTCCTGTTATACATTCACCATAATTCATTTTCTCTCGCCCAGCTAGATCTATGATCCTCTTGGCAATCGGCAAAACTATAAAAATGAAAAGAAAAGCTAGAAAGCCTGACATACTAAAAGCACAACCGACTTTTCTGACTTTCAATGGGGCAAGCATTTTCACATGCAATGGAATTAAAGAGATAAATACATCCACGAATACGTTTGTCATAAACTGAGAATTGGGCTGCCTCGGTACACACACATTATTACAAATAGGATACAGCTTAATTACTATTATCCCATTGAACAAGGCTACAATCTGCGGCAAAGAGGAAACTAGATACAGTGCACAACACGCGTTCGCTCTGACTCCGGGAGTTCTAGCATGGCTCCAATGAGCGCGGATCAGCCAAGCAGACTATACAGAACAAGGAGCGGCTGAACAAATAGCTAGGCCTGAAGGAAAGGTTCGCTCGTAAGCATTTGTCCCAGAATATAAGAATTTTAAAAAGGTCTAATGTCTAAATATGAATGTCAAAAACATTTAAATTAAACCAGGCCTAAACTACGGCCTTAAATGTATCCACAACCTAAAATGAAGAGCGATATAACAGTAGTTTCAGTAGTCTACTTTCAGTTTGATTAAAGTTATGTAGTTTTTCGCACCTCCTTGGCCAAACGTCCTCACTATATTCGACCCTTACATAAATGTGGTACTGATTAAATTGCTTACTTTTTAATCCTTATGCTCTTATTCCTTTCGACATCCACCGCGAATTTACTCTTCCTTTGTCCTTCATGAAGAGAAGTTACATTTTGTAGTCCACAGTTGACTTTCAGCTTTCGTTTGACTTTGGCTACAGCTTTACCTGTGCGCAATGAGCTGAGTTTTCCGCCCGAAAACAAAGGGCGCGGCTGAGTTGATACAAAAGACTGTGGTTCGCTGCTCACAACCTGTGCTCTTAGAGCCCTCCCTAACTGCCCCCTGTTGGATAGCAGTAACGCCGGTCAACCAATCAGGTATATGGAATTTTGTGACTGACGGTGTAGGTATGTTTAACGGGCAAATAACCTTGTTGTGGGACTTTTGAGTGCACCCATGGAGTGGGGCATGCAGGAAATATTATTTGACGTATAGAATAGATTAAAAAGTATAACTAATGTTCAGCTTGAAAAGCTTAGGCAACAATACGGTGATGATGACAAAATAGACTTATGGGTCATGCAAATTGTTAAGGTGTACTGAAATATTCCTAAGCCATTATGTGATGTACATTTTGTGGAGGACCAGAAAGGAGCAGGCCTGTGACAAATTGCCTAATAAAGTGGGCAGTATTAAAATGAAGTAGATTGTATTAAAATGACGTAGATTGTATTAAAATGAAGTAGATTGAATTACAATGATCATTACTGATTCAGCTGCACAGCAAGCCCACCTCCATTTGGAGCCTCCAGTATACACAGTAAAACAGTGCTGTACTACAATGTGTTACCCTGTTGTCACTAACATGAGTTTGAATTTGAACCTTGCTGTGGCCACCAATAGTAACAAAACCAAAAACTAATTAGACTAAATACTAAATACACATACTGTATATATATATATGTATATATATATATATATATATATATATATAATATGTAGGATAATATATATATATATATATATATATATATATATATATATATATATATATACTGTACATATATATATATATATGTATATATATATATATATGTATATATATATATATATTACACCATATGAATGAGTAAACCAAATTAATGAATCAACAGCTTGCTCTGTTTGTAGATCGCTACAATGTTTGTGGAATGTTAGATTGATAACCGTAGTCCAAACATTGTCTACTGTTAAGTCACTGAAGGCGTAACAGAACGAGGAGATAGAGAAAGAGATCGATGGAGGGAGGCAGACTTTAAAGGTTAACGCCATTCTTGTTTACAGATATAAAAGAGTGAGATAACATGGTGAATAATAAGAAGTGGTCCTAAGGTTTTCTTGTTCATTAATTCACTGCATTCACATGTCTAGGGCTGTGTGGATTTGTTTGCATAGCCTTAGTCCTCAGTGCATAACTGCATATATGTATTTGCTGAATTTGTTTGTTGATTCTGAACGTGTATTCTTTGTGTGTAATCTGTTTTCTGTTTTTCTACTTACTGTATCAAGCCTCTTTACATCCTGATCAGCACTCGTTGTCCCAGGCTCCCAGCAAGCTTCTGTGAGGTCGTGCTGTCGCTAGGCAACCGGGATGCTCGCCTCTTACTTGCTTTCCACATATTTTTGAAAATACCAGCAGGGACCATCCCACCAAGGGATTTCAGACAACATATAAGTGGCACTTCCATGCACAATACAACTTGTTTTGCCACATGGGAGTAGTGCTTTCAGTCAAATTACTAATCTATCCAATAACGCAAGTAACCAGTGGTGCTCATTCCACTTGCTGGTAGGAGACAAAGTATGCTGTATTGGTCCTTACAGTGTGTTGCCTCAACAGCAAAGCTCATAGTGACACATTGAGATCAGGTTCAGTGTGCCTTGTCTTACTATAATGCTATCTTATAGTGTATTAGGCGGATACCATGGTATGATGTGAACAGTATATGTGATTCGTTTTTTTTTTCACCGGTCAAGGCAGATGCTGCTTTTTCAACTTGAGGACCAAAAGAGGAGAAATTGATGTTGCTTCATATAAAAAGGAAAAGGAAGTAGAAGTAGAATAATGAAACTTGGCGAGGCTAGGAAAAGTACTGGTTTGAAAAGAAGAAAGGAGAAGACTGAACCGTTTCAGAGACGCCCATGTGCACAGTCATGAAACCAGACGTCCCACTGTGTGACACTGACAAAGCCTTTCAGAATGAGAGTGTGTCACCACGAGCGTTCCTGTGTGTGTGTGTGTGTGTCAGTCGTTCCTTTGTGTATATAAAGTTGTGTACAAGCCAGTTGAGTCACGCATACATCTATGCTACAAGAGAGACAGAATGCGTGTCTCAGTGTGTGCGTGTGCATAAATCACATATGGGGTTGCTTATTGTCATCTGGCGTCGATTACAAAAGGGCCTTCATGTCTTAATGACAACCAACACCCCACCCTACCCCCTTCCTCGCTGTTGAACCACTATGGAAGACCTTAGGCATCTTAGTTCTGTGAGTTTCACTAGCGATTGCAGGGAGAGATCCTGCAATGTGTCATACATATTTCTACACAGCGCAAACTTTTCCCCTTCCAACGATTTGCAACTCTTGGGATTTCCTTTTTTACTGCACTGGTGTTTCTCACTCCTAGCCTTAGTATTAGTGAAAGTTTTACAGAGCTGAGGTGAGATAATATGTGGAGTGAGTATTGTGATGGGTTAGCTGACCTTTAAGGCAACACTTCACATTAGAAGCAGAAGCATAAGAAATTGCCCTGTTGAAATGGATTTTCCTTCATTAACCTTCTCACTTCTTGCTCTCTGTTCTTTTTTCAGATGTATTCTGTTACAGTTCAGTCACTTTCACTATCTGCTCTGACTTTTCCCTTGTACTCCTCACTCCCTATTTTTCATCAAACCATCCTTTCCTCCCCCCCACCTCTCCTGATAAATTCAGGGACATGTTCTGGCAGCACTCCATCATTTGCATTCTTTTTTTTATCACCTCTCTCTTTCTACATGTGGGGCTTGGAAACTCTTGGCACGCCCATGATTTTTAACAAACAAAATTAGTAAGGCCATTTTGCAGGATTGTAATGCGGTTATTAATGTGTTTCACCGGGAAGCTTTTGAACTAATTTGAACAGAAAAAGCCAAATGGGTGTGTTTGGTTGAATCCAGAGTGCAAATAGACAATGTCCTAAAACACACCATGGCCTACAGTCAGAGGGCCATTCAAGGTCAAAATCAGGGCTTGTACAATAAATGTTACATTAATCACACAAAAAACATGGTATGTTCACTTATCCAGGCTAAAACCAGTCTACAGTCTAAACCTCTTGGCAAGATGCCTCTTCATTTGTTAGTGGCAGTGACAGAAGTTCACATCACCATTCCCCTCTTGTGGTTAAAGCTGGAACTGGGTATTTACTTGTATTTAAGCGACGGTGCTACAGGATTTATCTTTGGTCAAGGTGGGGATGGGACATGAAATCACAAGTAGGCAACTACTTTTATTTTGGTTGTGTGGGGTAACGATGAATAACAGTTGCAACAGCATCCTGCAGGGTAAGATGAGTCAGACTAATCTCTTACTCAACCACAAAAACAGAAAAAGCAACTTGATTTTTTATATAATTTTAATACTTTTCTTACAAAAAGAGAGATGTTTTACGCCATAATCAGAACAGGATAAATCTACCAACCTCAATACCTCACTCACCAACATACCAACAGGTTATTCAGGAAAAAGAATGAAAAGAAAAGAGAAAAAAATCAAAAACAATCAAATATGAAAAGGGAAGAGATTTCTGAAACATAAAAAAAACAAAAAAATAAACCCACCAAGTTTCAATATAGAATCCAATACACTCATGGATCTCTGGGCCAACCAAAGAAGTTCGAGACAGCAAGCCCCATCTCCCCAAAAACACAATGGCACGCGACAACTCCAAAACCGATACCATGGAAACTGGTAACACAGTAAAAATGGACTAAACTAAAGCAGGATGAAAAATTCCAAAATAAAAACATGCATCTATCATATATATATACATGGTGTTATATATATATAGATAGGAGAAGGTTTGATGATGATGCCTAAAACTAACAGGATTAAAACAACTGATCACAAGATATTCAAAAAACATAAAGGAAATGCGTAGAAAGCTAAATGAGGAAAAGCTGTGACATAAAAGTGCAGTAGCCAGTCAAATTAGCTACAGAACGGCACCTAACTTAGTAGTGACATACTATGATTCTGAACCGCTTATTCAAACATTAGAGCAATATGGTGCATAAAAGTTTTCATTGAGAATTAAAGGAAAATTAAATAGCAATAAAAAAACATAGTCTTTAATATAAAGTCAAAAGAAAATGCGTTGTATGTGTACAGTAAAAAACAATGCTAATGAACTTTCAGCACTCAATAGATTGGTTTTGGCATAGAGTTGAGAAAGAAGGGACAGAGGATGAGAGAGGCAGAGTTAAAACAATATAACAAAACAGACAAAAACAATCCGTTCCATAGAATCATAAAAAAAAAAGTTTATTTTTTGCTCTTTACAGTTAATTCTACAAAATCTAAATAAATCGCGTAGATGAACGCAGACACGAGCTTTGCTCCCTACAAACCAAATTCCTCTTAACCTTTTTTGTTGACTTTTCATTGTATATAATATATATTCATGTATCTATTTATATATATAATATTTATAATTTGTGGATGGTCAGTATACAGGCCAGAGCTCTAAGGCAAGGGACACATTCCAACCCTTTAAAAAACATTCCTCCATCGTTAGCCTGCTTCGACAAAGCTTTCGTACTGGACTGGCCAAACGCTGTTTTCTTTCGACCACATGGTTAAACTGGGGCTGACTTGAAGGAGCAGAGAAAGGAAGGAAGGTAAGTATAGAGAGTAAAGGGAGGAAGGATGTGTTGTTAAGTGTGTGACTGTGTCCGAGGGGTCCGTTCCCACCGTGTCCTGAGAAAACAGCAAATCTCTCAGCTGACCTCTGAACATGACAAACTGTACCCCCCCCCCCACCCCACCCCCAACCCCTTAAAACCCCAACATAAAAAAAACCAGAAAGACAAGATTAGCAGAGAAGAAAAACAAACAAAGAGAAATTAATCTGTCCATCCATCTGCTGGCTCACCTGCTCGTTTCAACTCCCCTTTCTTCATTCAGAAAGACACTGGAAAGCCAAGGTTCACTCACAACCCCCCCCCCCCCCATTCACTTGTTTCTTAAATTAAATTGTCTTCTTAAACTGGTACTTTCTGGTATAAAAATGTTCGGTGCCCTCCCTCCATTCCCCCCATCTTCTTTTCCTACTAGTTCCATCCCAGACAGTAAAGAGGGAGTTGGCAGCCCTCTGATCAGAGTCCATTATCACTCTACTTGCCCCTGGAAACTCAGAACCAACAACCATAAGCAGAAGTTAGACACCAAAACGCATCCGAGGTTGGAGGACAGAGGGTTGGGTGGAGCATCCTTTTTTATTTTAATTCACCTCTCTGGTTCAAGGCGCAATTTTCAAGCCATGTTGCTTCTGTGAGTGCGAGAGAGGGACAGTCTTTGTGTATGTCAACGATATACAGTCTGTATGTGAGTATGTGATTGTGAGGCAGTCCATATGTATGTGTTTGTGTATGCATTGTGGGATCCAAGCCATAGTGGGATAGATAGCATAAGTTCCTCTCCCTGTTTTCCTTACTTTTTCATTCATTTTTAGAACAGGTTCTCCTCAAAGATGGCCATGAGATCGCTCTGAAAGTTAATGTCTATGGTGTCAGCCATCTGCAGAGAGAGTGAGAGGTGATCAATACCATTCATGTTATAATATGTGGAATTGTTTGTAGATTTGTGACACTACAAGCTCAACATTAGTTAACATATAAAGTCATGGCAAAAACCATAGCTAACGACAGCTAACCTTTAAGATAAATAAGAAATAAAAAACTGTTTTTGGAGATTTTACCCGATTAAGATACAAATATTTATGTCGAATGTACAATATTAATTCTAGATCGTACCATTCACTTTTCCACAATTGAACAGTTCACTTTTAAAAATGTTGTTCATTCAAAATAGGTTCTGCATCCATCCCATTACTTTTGACACAAACTAACTCTTTATTTCATGCTGATAGCAGGTAGAGTCATGACTTAACATCACAACTACCATATGTAGAGAGAAGTGGGTTGAATGTGTCAGAACGTGTTTGTTAAGTCATAAACGAGGTTCTCTACAGCAGACGCTTCGTGTTACGGGTACGTCCGTCATCGACATGAACTCAGGGGTTTGTTAAAGGACTTACAATATAATGAAAACCTGAAGAAGTAAATGGAAAATTGAACACAGGTGCTAAACATGTTAATAGCACGTTTTAGTTCCTAAAGATTTTGGGGGGAGGGATAAATTAGCCTTTTCAAAACTCTTTCACACATTGTCGACTATAAGGTTTTTACTTTGTTATATTTTCGTCCACGGCTGTATGTGAACACGAGTACACTGCTCCTCAATCTAGTAACAAAATAATCGTCGCGGGCCAAAATGAACATGCAAAGCGTCGCTCCTGCTTGCTCCTGATATTATGAACACAGTGGGGATCCATACCGCTTCTCTCCTGCGTCTCTCCTGCTCACGGCGCCGGGCCATCTCCCTCTGCTGGTCGAGGGCGTTCTGTGCGGCGGAGGAGGCCGGGGGCGTAGCCTGGGGTTGGCTGGGCGGGGCCTGCGGGGAGTGGGTGGGCGGGGTGGAGGCCGGAGGCGTGGGGGCGAGCGGAGGCGGTTGCTCCTGGCGGCGGCGGGAGTCATCCTGCACTCGCCGAGCCTGCTCCATGGTGTCGTCCTCGTCACGGTTACTAGGGGGACATGGAAAACAGGAAGTGGGGGGGTTGAGTTTAGGAGCCTGGACAGGGAGGTTCTATACGGACACGAGAAGAATGTGACTGGAGTGGAGTGTTCCTGTAGAAAGCCCTTTTTCCTACAGTTTGACAACAGTTTTCTCTCCCTTCAGCCGTCATACCGTTGTTTTTCCTGATCTCTCCGGGCCTGCTCAGCCTGGGCCTTCAGCTGTTTCTCCCTCTCCTCCTTCTCTCTGGCGGCCCGTCGGAACTGCTCGAAGCTGTCGCTGGAGGAGCGGAGGGAGGAGGCCGGGGTGGACTGGGACCTCTGAGCGAGACTGGCCCAGGAGCCCATGTTCTTCAGCTTGACATCCTGGATGGGCGGAGGGATGAGACGAGTAGGGTGGATAAAAAATAAAAAATAAAATAAGGAGAGGGACAAAGGATGAGAAAGGTAACCGATCTTAAATCCCCCTTAACCTACTTTGAGCTGTGTGACTACGGTGAAGTTCTCATAGACATAGCATACAGACACAAAACAAAGACGAACCTGCGTCTTCTTCGGAGCGATGGGTGTTTTGGGTTCCTGCCTCACTTTGTTATCGTGCGGAGGGATGAGTGAGGCAGGGGAACCCGGGAGGCGGGACCCAGGGCGAGAAACATCCACTGGCTTCAGGTCAGATCCTGGTGAAGTCATTTGATTAGATGTTAAATAGTTGCACAAACATCACTATATATACACACTATCCACAAATGGGCTAGGGTTATAAAAAAAGAAAAAAAAAATCAACATGGTTGTCCTCCTTTCTTTGTACTCACGGTGTGAGTGTTTGTCGGAGGGTTTGTGTGTGTCCTGACGCATGGTGGGGCTGAAGGGAGATGGGGGAAGGACTGGTGAGTGGTGAGGCTTCTCCTCTTTCACCCCCATCAGACCCGACCTCTGCTCCTGACATTTTGGACAGACACACGCCGTCAGAAACAATGGACACAGTGCATGTATGCCCACACCGACGTTTATGTTGCACACTCGTACCGGCATTATAATTATAATAATAATAACAATAATAATACACGGTTATGTGCACTCACCAGTTTCTTGGGCTGTGAGGGAGACTGCTGCCCCATGGGATGGAACTGAGGCATCTGGGGGGAATGCATCATTAGCGGGGAGGGGCTCTCCCTCAGGGGACCTATCAGAGCAAGGGAGAAGAGAGAACATGCCCATATAAACTAGAACACACTCACAACAAAAACCACTGGGAGATTCCCTGGATCTCCCTGCCTCTGTGCGTTACCTGTAGTGAAGGGTTCTGCTTTGATGTGAGGGGTGGGCTGCTGTTGCTGCAGCTGTTGCTGTTGCTGCTGCTGCTGCTGCTGCTGCTGCTGCTGCTGCTGATGTTGTATCTGCTGTAGTTTCTGCTGAAGAGCCGCACTTTTCTGCTGCTGTGTCGCCGAGGCGTGCGCGTGCCCGTGCGTGAACGCGGGCTGCATGTGCCTCTGCGTCGGGGCCAGGCTCGGTGTCGTCACAGCCTGCGAGTGCATGGCCTGCATCAGCTGGGAGGCGGCCTGCGCGGGCGAGTGAGAGTGTGTGTGCTGTGGAGCGGGCGGCGGCGGCGGCGGCGGCTGAGTGTGCGCGAGCGGGCGGGGCTGCAGCGACTGCAGGTACATGTGCACCTGGTTGAGTGGCAGGGCCGGGGGCGGGGTCGGGGAGCTGGGGGCCGGGGGTTCCTCGTCATCCTCCAGCAACGCCTGCGGGGGCTGCGCCGACAGGGTGCCCAGGATGCCGTGGGGCGTAGGGGAGGGAACGCGGGGCCGGGGGGCAGGCTGGGGGAGGGAGAGTGGGAGGGAGGGCTGCAGGGCGGCTGGGGGAACAGGCTGGGGGAGCTTGGGGGGCAGCGCCGCTGCACGGTTGGTGGGACGCGAGGGCTGCTGGGGTAGAGCATTGTGGAGCGCTTTAGAGAGAGACGAAGAAGATTAGATTATTACATAATATTATCATATTATATACCAGATACCAATACGTCCAGCCAGGAGTGTGTGTGTGTGTGTGTGTGTGTGTGTGTGTGTGTGTGTGTGTGTGTGTGGGGCGTTCCACGTACGTACCTGGGGAGGGTAAAACAGGGTGCTGGTTGAGGAATGGGTGTGTCTCGGCGGGCGGCTGGCTGGGGTGTGTGTTGTGTTGGAGGAGGCCGGGGCCAGCGGCGTTAGCAGCAGCAGCAGCAACAGACATGGCCAGGTTTGGGTCTGCAGTGGCCTGGCCCAGGTGAGGGGGCATAAAGTGAGCCAGGGGGTCGAATCCAGCCTCCAGTAGCTGTGAGGAGTCCAGAGAGGGGACAGGGACCACTGGGGGGAACAGGGGTTTGGACTGGACCACCTGGGGCTGGGGGGGAGCTGGGACCGGTCCACTGCTGAGGGACGGGTGGTGTAGTCTCTTGGTGTCTTTGTTGGACACTGTTTTTTTCTTCTGCTGCGGCGGCTGCTGCTTGGGAACCAGCCCTGAAACACACAACCAGATTCAATGTGAACACACACACACACACACACACACACACAAACTCACCCACAGATGGTAAACACAATTATGTTGGCGTAAACCTTACCTTTCTCAGAATCTTGGCTGTCGTCAGAAGAGTCACTGCTTCCTGACGAAGACCCGGTCTTCATCTTCATCACACTGGTCACTTCCAGAGTTTTCTCAACTACAAAACAAAGACACACACACACACACACACACACACACACACACACACACACACACACACACACACACACGTTAATTCTGATATACTGGCCATGTCCTAGTACCGTGACATAGTACATGGAGCCTGTCGTACAATATCAAAGCTCCCCAGGAGAGTGACAGAAACAGGACAGAACGTGTGGTTCTACCTGGCAGTTTCTTCTTCTTCCTCAGGCTTGTGGAGACGTACTTCTCCAGCTCTCTCAGGGTGGAGGGCTTCAGAGTCTCAAAGTCAATCTCAATCTCATCGGGGTTCGAGTTCTTCAGCGAGGGCTCGCGTGATTGGATGATGTGGACGACGCGGCCCAGCTTGTCGCCGGGCAGTTTGTTAATGTCGAGGCTGAGCTGCCGTTTCTCCTCGTACGACATTGGCTTACACCTGTCGCCGGCCCCGCCGCCAAACACACCTACAGAATGATACGACGCAGCAGAGCTCTGTGAATGCATGTTCAAACGAGAACTTGTCCTACTAAATCTACGAATATATGCAAGGGTATTTATAGTTAAGAGATACAAACATGCCTGTAAAAAAAAACACTAAGCCTTAAACTTAATTGACCTTCAGGGTTTTCATACACACCTGTTTCGTCCTCTGCTTCCAGAGAGGCGGAGGGCACGAGGGGGGTGGGCCCGGTTTGAGGGGCCGCGTTTGGACGACTGTTCTTCACTCCTTCCTTCTTACTGTGAAGGACAGAAAGAAGAAAAAGCGAAGAGAAAAAGCAAAAGTACGACAGAGAAAGGAGGAGAAGGTGAGGAGGTGGGGCACACATTGCATCAGCCGCTTTGAAAACAAGATGAAAGCAGAATCCACTTGAGATGTCGTCCCCAAGCCTACCTGGGTTTCTTGACCTTCTTGGCTATGATTGGCTCCTTGCTGCTCTTCGTCTTCTTTGTTGACGGAAGGAGGACAGGGGGCGCCGGCTCAATCGGCTCCTCCACTCCGGGCTTCTTCTTGTGCTTTTCTTTTTTCTTCTCCTTTTTCTCCTTCTCTTTCCTCTTGGGCTTGCTGGCAGGGGGCTGAGACAGGGCCGCCAGCTGTTCGTGGACAGCCTTCAGCTGCAGGAGGGAACACCGTCCACACGTTACAGAGAAGCACTAAAGAGACACACCAAACACTGCATGTCCCACCGTCCGCCTCAACACTTTTACCACTCCGTGACTGTGAACAAGCACTACCAACCAACCAACCAGTAGTTACTTCTGCTGCTCCATCCTACCATTCTCAGGCTCATCAACCTCTCTTCAACCCCCCCGTCCTCATCTTGTCCATTCACCTGTTCCTGGAGCTCGGCCAGCCGGTGTTGTCTCTCATGGTCAGAGCCCCCCGCTGACGACTCGGATTCGGAGGAGCTCGAGCTGTCCTCGGACACCACCGGAGGAGGCGGGGCTTGTCTGGGGGCGGGGGCGGGGTGGAGGGCTGGCGAGGGCATGGGGATGGGTATCATGTCCTCTGGTTCATCTGGCATTTTGGCAAAGCGCATCTCAAACACGTCCTGTCAGAGAGCGGGGGTCAGAGGTCAGAGCTATGAACTCTGGGAAATGGAGTCGGTGGTTAGGGCACCAGGCAATCTTCTAACTGTTAGAAATTGATAGAAACATGCTTTTGACGTCGGTGCAAATAGCAAAGCCTTTTATTTGATCAGTAAATCTAAATGTGTCTGTTGTGAAGTTATGCGTTACATTTACCTGTAATTTGCGCGCCATGGCAACCACGTCATGGTCTGGCGGGTTGTACTTGTAGCAGTTGGAGTACATCAACCTGACATCAGCAGCAAACTCCTGGGCGTCTCTGTACTGTCTGTTGTCCAGCTTGTTCTGATGAGACACACCCACACATAGTGAGCACCATTAATACTAGCTGTAACAATGGAACTGGCTCAACGTGCTTATCATTTCCAAACGTTGAACCAAGGCAGCATTTGACCAAGAAAGGTTTGGCCGACCAAACTCTATACAGGTCAAACAATTTGTCAAAATGTTTTTCATGAAGCTTGGCTTTGAAGAGCCCAATGATTATTGAAATTATATGAAATTACTCAGGTAATTTTTTGTATGGCCACAGCAAGGATCAGACACAAATGTATAAGATAAAATGGTCAAGGTTGGTTGGCGGTTGTTTGTCAGCCTAACAGAATACAGGTCAGGATGTATTAGCTGCTCTCATCTGAATGTATTGTTATTAGTTTGATGAGTAGAGATAGAGGTCTGCAGCACACTCATATGGCATAAATACTCATAGAAAGAAAACAAAATCTTGAATGAGCCAAACTATGCTGACCAAAACAATTAACTAATGGAGAAATATGTACATGTGTATGGGGACAGCCCACCCAAAACTATCTTACATCTCTCTTCTATTGTCCCCTTTACCCGATAACCCTTTAAGCAGCCCCCTTGTTGTAACATCGTGCCTCACTATGTGCTGACCTTGACGGTGCTGAGGTCCATGGGGTGCTTGATGATGTCGTGGTAGTCGTGGAGACCGAGGGCCTCGGCGTCCACCGGCTTGTAGAAGGGCCAGGCGTAGGCCACGTGCTTCTTGGACAGCATCTCTCTGACCAGCGAGGCGCAGTACTTCAGCTGCTGCTGCCGCTTGGGGCTCACTGCGTCGCCCCCCAGCCCCGCCCCGTGGTGCTGGGAGTCCGGCTGGGCTGGGTCCCTCTTGGGCTGCTTCGACGGGCGGCTGCTCTCGCGCCTAGGCCGGGGCTCGGCTGAGGAGACGGGAGACGACTCGCTGAGCTGGTCGTTGGCGGTGGGAGTGGTCGTGTCCGCTTTCCTCTTTTGACTCTTCCTCTGCTGTCGGGAGGTGGGGATGGAGGCAAAGGTCAAGATCGATGACAACAGCACAGACTTAAAACAGTGATTAAATTATTGGACGCTCCTCTCTTCTTTCCGAGGACCCACCCCCACATCATCACCTTCCCTCCCGCTCTGCTGCCCCCCCCCCCCCCCCCATTCCATCCCTCCACTCTCCTCACCTTTGCGGGGGTTGCGGAGTTCTGCGACATGGAACCAGGGTGCAGGCCTTGGTGGACGGGGACGGCCAGGGGTATGGAGGTCAGGCCCTGGGACAGGGCGTTGAGCGTAGAGAGGGGGAACGGGGGCCCCAGCTGAGGGGCGTGGGAGGGCGGCGTAGGGGGGACACGTGGGGGCTGCGTCTGGGGAGGCATGGCCAGGGGTAACGTAGGGGGGCCCTGGGACGTTGGAGCCAGTATGGGGCCGCGGGTCAAAGGGATCGACGGGGAGGGGAAGCCTCGTGTGTGAGGGGTCGTGGAGGGGGAGGAGGAGTCCTGGCCTGAGTCCGACTTGGATATCATACCTGGGGAGAAAGAAATATATGTGAGGATGAAGACGGTAATAAGATTTGAAATGAGTTGAAGCAGAGAAAACCGGTAATTAATGAAGTTAAGTAAGAACCCCATGCGTTTAACTCCCACTCTCCGTACCAGACTCTCGACGGCCTCCGCGTCGGCTATTAGTTACCACGGCGATCTCCGTCTCTTCCTGGGGCATCTCTGAGATCTTCTGAAGGAACATCTTCTCCAGGGCCTCCGCCATAAGCACTATGTCATCCCCGGGCTAAAAGAGGTTACACAAACTGTGTGTTAGTTCACCCTAACCGCACAGTGGCGCGTCTGAACGGTTCTGCGGTTTACAGAGCGCAACATTATCAGCAGTGATAGTGTGTGTGTGTGTGTGTGTGTGTGTTTGTAAATCTGTAGTCATGCCTTATTGTAGATGTAGCAGTTGGTGAACATGGTGTTGAAGTCCTGGATACACTCCTGGGCATTCCAGTAGTAACTGTTCTCTAGGCGCTTCTTTATGGTTCCCATGTCCATAGGACTCTTTATAATCTTATAGTAGTCCTGGGTAGAGAGAGGAGGTTCGGCATTAAGAAAGGAAAGAGCTAAATAGTTGACAGAGAGAAAAATTATTACAGAAGAAGGTGAGGAGTTAGCAGTCTTGCACATTGTTATAGACATGAACTAGACTAAAAAACATTGGAGACAACAGAGGCGCACGGACATTAAAAAACTCACAGGCAAGCCGAGTTTGATGGCATCGACAGGAGCTTGGAAGGGCCACGAGAACTGGTGTTTCCACAAAGTCTTCAAGACTCCTTTCAGCAAATACTGAAATACAAGGACAATAAAGCAATATATAGCGACGGTAATAATAAATAAATAAATATATATATTCACACACACACACACACACACACACACACACACACACACACACACACACACACAAACACACAAACACACAAACACACAATGCAATTTTGGGGGTTTAATGTGAAAACAAAGTGAAAACGCTGATGCTTGAGGGTAAGAGACGAGCCTACCTGTAGTTGGTTGGTCTGCCGTTTGGGTCTGGTGGGGTGCCACGTCTCAGGGGGCGGAGGGTTGAAGGAGAGAGGGGGCGGGGCAGAGGGAGGGGCCTGGCTGCTGCCCGCCTCCAGTCCGTCTCCCATGGCTCTGGGGTTGGGTAGGCGGCCGTGGGGCGGGGCAGGGGGGGAGTCCCAGTCAGACAGGTTGGACCTGGTGGGGGCAGGCTGGACCCGGGGGGGGCCCCTCAGGCCATCACACTCCTGGCTCGACTCTCTGGGGGAACAGAGATCATCATCATCATCATCACTGCATCATCATCATAATCACACCACACATCATTGCATATATACCATCACCTGTATAGTATACTTCTATGGAAAAGTAAGTGTGGGAAGGAAGGATCCGCAAACATCCACACAAAAACAGCCATATATCCAACTTCATATTTCCCCTTAGAGACGAGAAGGGCTGGTTTACTGGTAACATGATGCATTATTAATTAACAACTTTTTTTTCTATCCTTTTCTTCAAACGCCTCTCTGAACAAAACACTTTTCTGAACAAAACACCCCTCATCTCTCATGCTTCACACAGTATTCCATCCATCTGTTACAACTCTTCTGTCTCCCATTGTTTTGCATTAAAGATACTGAGAGACACTGGCAGATTATACATATTCACCATAATACCCCCGCAATAATGCACATATTCATAATGATCAATAAGTAGTGGACTTCAAAAATAAACTTGCTCCTTATCTCACACTCATCCACTGGTATGTGCCTGCGTGTGTCTGTGGATCATAAAATGTACAGCTGACTGCTGTCTTTTCAGAGACTTGATGCTTTGCTGGAAATTATTGGGTACTAATCAAGAAAATTCACCAAACAGAGCAGACTCACGCACAGAAGTCGTGAGTTTAGCAAAACATCCTGGAATGCCAGCAGATTGTTGTTTTTTATAATTCACCTGACTTACACACATGCCTCTTGGATCCAGTCTTGCCTATGCTGGATCACTAGTATTCCACAATCCAAGGTCAGGATCAACCCCCATTAATAATGTTCCAATTCCCATCATCTCCGCACTCAGATTTGAGATTACGCCAAGATTTTGAGAGAGAGATACATTCTAAATTGCTGGCAAACATTCTGAGAGAGATAGAAAACTAATACATACCCTGTATTTTTCATTTAATCATTCAAACCTTGTTATTGTTTTGGGGGGGATGGGTGGGAAGCACAAGTATGGGACTATAGAGAGGGAGAAATGTTAGAAGGAAAAGAAAGGAAAAATGGTAACATTCTGGCTAGTCATTTTCCCATTCCCTTTTAAAGCCATTCCTGCTTCATTTCCTGGTTGGATACATTTTCTCTCTTCTGACACCCCATCTCAGATTCCTAATTTGCCTATTCACTTCAACTCTCTCTTGCCAGGAATAGACTAAGGAAATAGCGTGATAAACACAACACACACAACACAACAGATACAATAACATATTTTTACGTATCCCCTACAGTTGCCAGAAGAAAGATGAGAAGATTACCAACTTAATTACTAAAAAATATAATGTTGCCTTCAGCAGTTAAACCACTTTTTGGACTGTACAAATTGTGTTAAGTGCAGCTTAGATTTGCGTTACAGCCTAGCCTATTATTTGCTTATTCATGTATGAGTGTGTAATGGGTCAGTAAGGGTCAAAGTTGCTATTGTGTATTTTACATCTTTTTTTCTATTGGGCTGTTTAATTTAGTAAAGAATGAATTTAAAAAAACAAGACAAAAATACATGGTTTTACATGGACAACCCTGATAGTATATGCATCCTGACGCAAAAACTGCTCATAAAGAAAAACTTGTGTCGGTTTGTAGGAATAAGCACAACTCAAGAAGTGATAGATTCCCAATGAACATTTCTACTTGTCTTACAAGCTCACCTTAGATGGGACAGATGGGTTGTACTGCACACTTTGGCAAACTTGGCATGCTTAACATTCCACTCAGTTATAAAGTGAGAGATAAGATATGCTGATTGAATTAGCTACAAGTTCTAAGCTGGAATGTTTATCACTATATTATCCAATTTATTACACTATTAGTGATCATATAGTAATGAATGGCTACTTTGACAGTTTTTTAGGATACGTTGAGACTATAGCAGATCCATTATTTTGTTTGCTGTGATTAGAGGACAAATTCATTTCACTGCATTGATACAATCGCACAACTTAACTTAGCAGTCCAATTTTTAAAGTAAGCTAACAACCCAGAACTGATTATTGGGAAATCTATCACTTCTATCACATCTATCACTACGGCACACATAGCACAAAATTAAGATGAATTGTAATGATTGATTGATTTTCAAAGACAACTGCAGGTTTACCAACGCAATACATTTAGGGCCAGTCTGGGCATCCTATAGTGGTGTCATATCTATTAAATAATGAAGGATATTGATGGGTCTGTTTGCTTTATATTGGGCTATGCAAGACAAAACAAAAAGTCACATCCCATTTCAACCGAGTATTAACTGGAGACTCACATGTTTGTCTGTTGAAGTGCCGCCCTGGTCTAGTCCAGATGGGATGTCATATCTCTCCGCCTCGGTACAGGAGGCAAGGTGCGGAGGCAACACAAGAGTTTGGCTTTGAAAATGTCTGTGGTTCTATAGAGACGCTGTGGAGTTGTAGAAAAGGAGAAAGGAAATCACAACCCCCCCACTGTGGATGGATTAGTCAAACAAGATTGAGATTTAAAAAACATTATGACAGCGGTTGAAAATAGAAGAACTCTTTCCCATCCATAGCCACACAGATACAATAAATCCCCCTCTGATAAGTGAGGCTCTGTTCTATCAGCATAACTAATGATTTATAATTTACCTCAAATAAATAGGACGTAGCAACAATCTCACGATAGCATAAGGGGAGAAGGATGGATGGAACTAATAACATAATTAATTGAACACACAACTTCTAGCTGAACAAACTGGGAGTTTGAAAGATGTAACGCAGTCCGCTGCCTAAAAAATAGATTTTTTTACATAGTGAAAAGCGTTATTATTATTATTATTACTATGAAAAATGTCTCAAATTTTTTCCTGTTCTGTACAGTTTGTACCACTAATGATAGTTCAGCCAAATTGAAATTAAAAATTGGTGCCCATCATTGCTGTTCCAAAATGTTTGCTCTTGTCCACTGAACACAACAAACCCAATCGTGAGCACTTTGGACAAGACTTAAAGCCCTTCATTTCCCAGAGGTAAGCATTTAGTTGGGCTTACTAATCACGTTAGCACTTAAGCAATCGAGGGACCTATTAATTTAATTGTTTTACCCTTTAAACAATCATTAAACCGTTAAGCAGTTGAATCCCAAAGGGTTTAAATTTTGCAGGGTAACTCATTAAGATTATGCCCATATAGAAGTGACAAAGATTGGAACTGGATATTTTCACAACTGGAAAGTTTGCATAATGTTGAACTGCACCAATATGGCTCTATGGCTTGATAAACACACAAGTATGTCTCCTTGTTGGCTGCACATGCATCTGCAGTTTTCAGTCTAATGACTGTGCAAGATCCACTAAATGAGGATATATTTGGGCTTGGTTACTTGATATATAAGGAAAATGTGAGTGAAAACGTGAATAGAAGGGATCACAAAGACCAGTTTGACAAGGATTAATAAGAGGACCTAGCAGAAAGCTAGGTTATTCCTTGTGTTCAATATACAAAAAGAGTTTGCTTGTTTGCCTACATCTTTCTAACTGCAAAGATGTCAGTTGGAAGACTGTATTCGAATTAACCCCTACTGTACATTAAACAAGACCCATTTAAAACTTTATGTATTAGGCAATTTTTAAAAATACTATATCTTCCTGCACTGGAATATTATCTTCCACTTCTTCTAATGCCAAGTCTATACCTGTTCATAACCAGCGTGTGAGTCACGCATACAACCATAACTTAACCCCTCTCCACAATATTACCCAAGCTTTGTGCAGAGGAGCAAAGTCAAAGCAGCAAAACGTTAGCTCACTACTTAGCTTCCCAGGCCCCCGAGGAAGGGTGTCCCGAAAACTTAACCCAATATAGACGATGTGGCCATTGCAATGCAGTACTTAATCATCAAGACGGAATCAAAAAACAAACTTGCAAAAATATCGAATAAAGTATGTTCATAATTGTATTAAACGCATCATAACAACGCTATACCTAAACGCTTGTTAGCTAACGTTAGCTTGCGATTTCAATAGCTCGCCATGTCCGCTGTCAGCAGTTCTCCGTCTGACAGCTACGTACGTAAACGGTCTTTGAGCATACCACTTTGATTGGAAATTATATCCATAACGCAAGATACGTCACTAGTTAAGCGTACCTAGGCGCCTCAATGCCTTAACTACGCTGCTGGAAGTACGTAACTCACGAATTACGGGGCTACAAACAAACAACCAAGGTAGAAGTTAGCATAGCAGGCTACCTAGCGAGCCATATCGTTCTGCAACGAACATGCGCAATGACAACGGGGAATGCATATTGCAAAAAAAATTATTTTGACACGAGTATTAAAGCCCAAAACACAAAAGTACAGTAAATAGTTGTGCGCATAAAAACATAACCGACAAATGTATAATTAGACAGACAAAATGCATCTTCTCGTGGCCCCACACCGGCGAAAGGCCTGCGTCGAAGACAGCTCATGCCCGATTCGCACAGCTCACACTGACAGCATGCTTGTTACGCCACAGAGCTCAGCTTTGCGTATTGTATAGGAATCCTTGAATCGAATACTCTCGTTTTACGTACGGCAATAACTTCAAGCAAACCTAAAAATGTCTTTATTTACCTTATTAGTTCGGTTGTCAGCGCGCGCGGATCTTCCTCGCCCCGAATCCAGAACAAACAGCCCCGTTCGACGTCAATGACGTCAGACGTATGGGCTGTCTGAACTTGGTGTCGGACAATTGCAGACGAAAGTCACCTCGACAAGTCTCAGTATACTTTGTATATCAACAGCAAGCTAGTTGGACTCAGTCAGGTTATCTACTATCTAGCTTGCCTGCAAGGTTGTGTTCGACTTGTTCATAAAACGATTTTCAAATAGTGCGGTGGTAACGTTAAAAAATAAAAGACTTTCTGTGCTGTTTAGCAAGGATAGCAAGGATTATTTCTATTCGTTTGCTGTAGCTAGCGTCTTGCTAACCAGGCTAAGCTACAAAACATGCTTCGTGCTTTAAGGCCGTGGGTGCTTCGTTGCAGAAGTATACCCCTGGCAAACACAAGATTGTATCATGCTGATAAGGTCGCCAGGGTAGGTTCTCAAACTGACACGCAGTCTCCGGAATATCAAGAAAACTTCGAACGGATGCAAATTCTTGTGGACGAATTGAAGATGCGGACCGAGAAGATAAGGTTTGGCGGAGGAGAAAAGGCCAGGAACCTCCACACATCCAGGGGTAAACTCTTGCCGAGAGAACGCATAGATAGACTTCTAGATCCAGGAACCCCTTTTTTGGAGTTCTCCCAATTTGCTGCATATCAGTTGTATGGGAAGGAGGAAGTTCCAGCTGGAGGCATTATAACTGGAATTGGTCGAATTTCAGGAGTGGAGTGTGTTGTGGTCGCAAATGATGCCACAGTCAAAGGGGGTACTTACTATCCAATTACAGTAAAGAAACACCTGCGCGCACAAGAAATTGCGCAGCAAAACCATTTGCCATGTATATACTTGGTGGATTCTGGAGGGGCAAATCTGCCAAGACAGGCAGATGTGTTTCCCGATAAAGAACATTTTGGTCGCATTTTCTTCAACCAAGCGAGGTTGTCGTCTGATGGAATATCACAGATAGCTGTTGTTATGGGCTCCTGTACAGCAGGGGGAGCATATGTGCCTGCCATGGCAGATGAGAGCATCATTGTGCGTAAGCAAGGAACCATTTTTCTTGGAGGACCCCCATTGGTCAAAGCTGCAACTGGAGAGGAGGTGTCAGCAGAGGATCTTGGAGGTGCTGATCTTCACTGCAGGAAGTCTGGTGTCACGGACCACTACGCTCTAGATGACAGCCATGCCCTCCATTTGGCAAGGAAGGCAGTTCGAAACCTCAACTACAAGAAAACACTTGATGTCACTACGGAAACACCAGAGCCCCCCCTCTATCCAGCAGAGGAACTGTATGGCATTGTTGGAGACAATTTGAAACGTAATTTTGATGTCAGGGAGGTCATTGCCAGAATTGTGGATGGAAGTAAATTTGACGAGTTTAAGGCCTTCTATGGGGATACACTTGTCACTGGGTTTTCAAGAATATTTGGTTACCCAGTTGGAATTATTGGAAACAACGGGGTTCTTTTTTCTGAATCTGCAAAGAAGGGAACTCATTTCATTGAGCTGTGTTGTCAGCGAAACATTCCACTAATTTTCCTTCAGAATATAACAGGATTCATGGTTGGTAGGGAATATGAAGCAGGAGGAATTGCCAAGGATGGAGCAAAGATGGTGACTGCTGTGGCATGTGCCAATGTGCCCAAGATGACTGTTATCATTGGGGGCTCTTATGGGGCTGGAAACTACGGCATGTGTGGCCGGGCCTACAGCCCGAGGTTCCTGTACATGTGGCCCAACTCAAGAATCTCTGTAATGGGGGGCGAGCAGGCAGCTACTGTCTTAGCCACTATCACTAAGGACCAGAGAGCCCGTGAGGGAAAGGAATTTACTGCAGAGCAGGAGGCTGCCATGAAGGAGCCAATTGTGAAACGGTTTGAAGAAGAAGGAAGCCCATACTTCTCCAGTTCCCGACTCTGGGATGATGGCATCATTGACCCTGCTGACACGCGACTGGTTTTGGGGTTGAGCTTAAGTGCAGCACTCAATGCACCAACAAAAAAGACACGTTTTGGAGTCTTCAGGATGTAAATACTGAATTATTAACATCAAACTGTCAACTCAGTAGTAAAGCACTTCTAAATAGTATGAACACTTCAGTGTAACTACCATCTTTACTGAAATGGTTAAAAACAAGTTTTTGCCTAATTATTGCTTGTAAATGTAGATGTAAAAAAAAAACTGAGGCCTGGTGGTCATATTGTGGTTGTAAACAATGGCTAGTCCTGTGCCTTTCACATGGTTAAATAATTTTTTCATAACACAGAACTTGTTAAATAAAACGTTTTTCAAAGCAGATGTACTAACAAATGTATTATGGAATACTATATATACAATGAATAGGGATTTAAAAATAAATTTGGTTACTTAACTTCAATATAGTGGTCTTTTTTTGTAAGCTTAGCTAGATTCTGTTATTAAAATAAGGCATGGGTAATAAGAAAATTATATATTTCAGTTAACTTTTAGCTTATTAGCGTTGCATATGCAAGTAGACCAGTAAAAAGCTAAATTTTCTTTGAACCACCTTGGTTGGTCAAAGACTACTGTTCCAGGGCTTAAATTGGGTCTGTATACTAGGCAGTGAGAAATGCTGGTCATGTCTCAAGTTAGTTATCACTCATTATTTAGACTAACTTGATTCCAAGTTGCTTGTTCAGAATGAGGATCTTAAGGTAAATTATTCTACTCGAATATATTTTTGGTAAATTGTTCTACTCGAATGTTTTTATCTAAGCCCAAAGTGTGAAATAAAAAGTAAACAGCAATAATATTGAATTACTAACATTTATTGAAGTTGCCAAAAAATGAACAGATTTGACATGTTACCAACTGCAGGTAAAACACTATCCCACAAAAACAAAAACTTTACAAAACAGACTGATTTACAGTTCAAAGCACGTCCTGTTTGAAGCCTTTAGCTTCCAACAGAAAATTATATAACATGAGTTAAATGTGTATGGGGTTACAAACCAGACTTACAATTTCTCATTTGCCCATAATCAATTAATTTTTGATGTTGGCTGTTCCATGTAAACGCTTGATAAAATCAAAAGTAAAGTGTCAATCTCACGTCCCTTGTGAAAAGGTGTCATCCCGAAAACACAATTTCAAAACATATCAATACAGACAAGTTCTATAAAACAAAGGCACAACACAAATGTTAATCTATAAACAAATAAAATGAACACAATTGTATTTTTATTATGGTGTTTAATGTGACGTGGGGCAGTTGATTGGTCCAGACTGAGGGAGGTCAAACGGTCAGGGTGTTAAGTCAGTGGTCATTCTATGACTACCACATCAGAATCCGTTTTCTCTTCTTCCTCCACTACGGCTTCTACTCCCTCATCGACATTTTCCTCTTCTGCCCCCCCCTCCACACTTTCTCCAACCTCATCAACCACATATCCCTCCTCATCCCCAACTTCAAATCCTTCTTCCTCTTCCCCTTCTACTTCCACTCCTTCTACTTCCCCTCCTTCTACTTCTTCCCCTTCCCCTTCCACTCCTTCTCCTTCTACTTCTCCTTGGTGTACCTCCTGTACTTCATCCTGTTCCCCCTCCTTATCCCGCTCTGCATCGCCTTCCTTCGGTCCTTCTACTCCTTCCTCAGCCTCCATCTTTTCCTCTGCTTTATCGGGTTCTGCCACCTCTTGTGCCTCTTCTCCCTCAGGCCTACTGTCTTCTGTGCTAGGCTCTCCATCTGCTTGGCTCTCATTCGTCAGCTCCATCTCCGACACCTCCATTGCCATGGAGTCCTCAGGGTCTTGGTCGTCTTGGTTACCGAGGAACGGATTCTCACCCTGCAAATGGGACAGAGACAAATTAAATTAAAACTGGATGAAAACAATTATTTACAAGTTAAAGTTGTGTGTTCCAGTGTCAGCATCAGCGTACCTTAAGATAGCTCTCAAGCTTCTTGCCGATGACTTTGTGGTTGAGGATGCTGCGTGCCACAGACAGACTGGCCCTCTTGGACTGTTCCATCATACCCTGGGGGGGGGGGGGGGGGACAGGACAAATTTAGCCATGTAAAAACTACCGGCACGGCTCAATCTGAAGACGAAATACCCTCTGCTCTAATGTACTACAGGAGGTAGGTAGGCAGGCAGCGGTCACGTTCTGCACCTTGCGGTTGAAGTTGTGGTCAGCAGACTTGATGTGTTTCTGGATTAAGTGATGCTGCATGGGGATGAAGAGGTCACAGGCTGCACAGTGGGCTGCCTCCACCTTCCTCATGAAGTGCTCCATACCCAGTTCTAGATCATAAAAAAGGGGGAGAATGACGTCAAAGGAAAGGTTTAAAAAAAGGGATTACTTACAGATAGACCACTTACTTAGACATGATGGAAATATTCTCTAACACGGCACAGTGCCCCACTCTTACCCCTGGTGAGGTCCTGCTCCTTGTAGACTTGGCAGATAGCTGCACAGTGGTTCTCCATCTGACTGGTCCTCTGTTCAGTCTTCTTATACTTGTTCATTAAGTACTCCTAGTGAGTAAAAAATAAGAAGCACAAACGTCAACAGTGTACATTTGTATCACAGTGTGCCTTGATTACATATTTGTATTTCGTCTATTGGAGATCTTATAAACTATATGCATGTTTCAGTATATGGATACAAGTATGGGCCAGCATTGAGGCCCTACCTGTAGGAAGTCTGTGGTGGGCTTGGACAGCTGGTTTGACAGGAACTTGAAGTGATCCTTGTGGAAACGGCTCTCCAGGTGAGTGGCCATGTCTTCGTGGTAGAACGAACGGAACTTGCATACCGAGCACGCAAACATCACCCTGCACACAAACACAGTCAAATATCATCTTTACAACCCAGAAGAGATTAACAGGCCTTGCCCATCCTGTTGGTGCGGGGTCAAAATAAATATCCAGCCACTAATACTGGAACTTATCTGAAAAATCTTCAAACAACGGTGGGTTTGTTTGAGAGGTTGGTCGCTGGTGTCATGCTTTGACATGCACTGGGCTACTGTTATGAGGTAAACATGGCCTATTCTATCACTGAGGGTCATAAGTCAGTCATGAAAGATAGGGGATGGGATAAAGATCCAGGATAAAAATGAGAAATGATGTGTGCCCTTTAGTTACCAAACCGAGGTAATGTTAAGAGTGGACCTGGAACAGGTGAAGGGGGTGTAGTCGGACAGACATAGATGAACGGAGCAGTGAGGGAGGATATGTAGTAGCTAATTCTGACCTCTGGGTGCTTAGTTTGATCCCTGACCTTTCCAGGAAGCCCCTCCTCTTCCTCAGTTTTGGGGGTCTGTCCTGGCCTTGGGCAGGGGATGAAGTCTGCTTGTCCTGCGGCTTACTCTTCGTCGGAGCGATGTCCTCCTGCATAGACTGATCTATGGAAGGAGGTGAATAGAGGAATATAACGTCAGCATGCGTGCACCAGAGAGATACTCAGAATATAATGAGTGGGAAAAAATGGTGGATAATATACCTTTCTCCGCATCTGCTGTAGGTTTAGCTGCCTGTAGAGAGAAGAAACGATTATGGTGAGTTGATCAGTTACAAAGAAACTGAAACTCAACGTGTAGTTGATTACTTCAGCGTTGCTTGGAGATAATATCGAATAACTTCAGTGACACCTGTAACTACATTTGACTCTCTGCTGTTTGGTAAATTTTTAAACAAGTCTTCCAAAAACATTGCATCAGTAGAACATTACGCAAATCATATTATAGGATCGTTTTGCAAAACCGGTATTAATTAGCATATATGATTAAGTAATCAAAACCCCACGAATTACTTACCACAACTGGCGCCTTGGCTTCCTTAACATCACCATTCTTTGCTGGTTCTGTTGAAACAAACAAAAACAATATTAAAGAAAAGAGTGTGTCACAACCAAGAGAGGCCAGAATGACAAGACGTGTTGAGCAACTGAGTGAGAGTTGAAGGTTTACCTTTGGTGGCTTCAGCCCCCGAGGTCTCTGTCTTATTCATCTTGGACTCTGGTTCATCTCCTGCAGTTGGAGTCTGCTTCCTTTTTTTCTGGCCGTCACGCTGGGGTTTTACTTGCTAAAGGGGGAAGCAGACACGGTCAACTCTAGCACAACCACAAATACAGATACTCATTCCCGGACATTACAATCAAGGCAACATCATCCCTCATATTAAAACCATGGCATGCGTGTATTGTATTTACTTTTTCTAGCACAAGTAGAATTGATCGAACCTGCAGTCACATGCAAAACTGAAAACAACTCACACTCTGAACTTACCGTGGCACTAAAGTACATGATATCTTTCACCCACACACATTTCAGGCAGACAGACATTAGTACTAGACAACCAAAGGCTGAGAATGTTGGCGTAGTTCTTTCACAGGGTAGGCACCTTGCATGGGGTAAGGCCAAAACGTGTTTCTAACTTAACGGTATACTTTTCGGGGATGAGAACCAATTTACAATTTAGAAAATTCCAAGAATCCTTTCCCACGGATATGTCCTCTGTCACTAGCATTACCTTTAAACTGTGGGCTGCTAGAGCGAATGAGAACAAGAACACCCAAATCAAATTGAAAAGGGGCAAAATAATGACAAACATCTCCAGATGTGTAACGGGCCATTGGGGCTGGAGTGTTGGGCACTTTATACTAAAATAAAAGGTCACTTAAGCTCACAGATGTTTCTGGCCATATTTACAGGCCTATGTGAGACTAGGCAGGGACAAGGGTCTTGGTAGACTGAGTTGACGGGGGCATGTTGTTGCTGCTATAGATGACATGAACTGGTCATAGCATGAAGGTTTGGGAGTGAGGGCTTGCCAGGCAGTGACAATTGGGTCTGACGAGGGTAAAATGGAGGCTGTTAAAAGGTCGTAGTGCCCAGCTGTGTTTGGGGGGCGATCTGGCTGGAGGTACTTACACGGTTGAGGGGTCTCTTGCGGCCTCGCTGGCGGCCAGCCCGTGGGCCCCCTCCAAAGTGCCTCCCAGGGAAGTCGTGAGGCCCTGGGGCAGGCCCCTGGTGGAAGCCCCCTCTGTCAGGGTACATGCGGTTGGACAGGAGGGATGGGAGCTTTCCTCTACCACCCCCTGGGGAGTGGCCATGGGAGTGACCTCCTCCACCACCTCCCCGCCCTGCTCCTCCCATGGGAGTGGGGTCGGACCTGCGGCCTCCAAACCCTCCTCCTCCTCCTCCTCCTCCTCCAGTTCCTCGGCCCCCGGCACCTCCACCCCTTCTGGGGGAGCGTCGGCCTGCTCCGGCCCATCCTCCACCTCCTCCTCCTCCTCCTGAACCTCCTCCCAGTCCACTTGAGAAAGAGTCTCTCATGCTCGGTCGCATTTTAGCGACGCCGTAGGATGGGGAGGGGCTGTCGAAACCTATGCCTCCTCCACCACCACCCAGCCCGACTCCTCCACCCACACTTCCCCCTCCGAAGCCTGAGCTTCCTCGCTGACCCATCAGCATGTTGTCCCCCCGGCCATCGGCAAAACCAAAACTACTGCTGCCGCCAGATCTGAAGAGATCGCGGGAGGAGGTGAGAGAGGAGGGACGCGAGTCAAACGACTCGTACTGCTCAAACCTGTGGAAGGGAGGGAGGGAGGGAGAGGGGTGGCAGAGAGGAGCAGAGTCAGGGAGGAGGGCTGGATTCAGGATCGGATTTCTCCTCCACCTTTTCTTCCTCCTTCTCCTCTGTCTTGCCCTCTCTCCATTTTTTTTCACCCCAAATTTTAGTTGCATGATGAGCCACATAGGTGAGATCATAAAGAGTGCTTTTGACGATCCAAAACAAGTTAACAGCATGGATACAGTCATTCAAGCCATAATGATGCTTTTTTTTCTTGAACACCCAGTTTACACAAGACATTTAGGCATTTTCCACATCTTTTTGCTGGGTATATACCCTGCAGAATTAGGAGAAAGGTCATTTCTTTCACTCCCTCTACTCTCCCAGTAGATGAGCGGCTGTCGAACCATAAGGGGCAAGGGCAGAAAGGAATCTATGAAGATCTGCTGGGTGAATTGAACACACAAAAAACAGACAAGAGAATGGTCCAACAGAAACAGCAGAGGCGTACTACCGTTCCATATGGGAAATTATCCGAGGTGGGTTTTGCTGCAACTGTAAGGTGGTTTAATATTATAGTTGATGTGCCTTGTGTGATGACACATTTCAATATTTGTCCATTAATAATACCCCTATAAAGTTTGCAACTCTGAACCTTCAATGTAGTTGCAGATAGGTCACACGTATCAAAAAAAAAAAAGTGGCAATGTTGAAAGTGCCATTGAAAGCAGACGGGCCAGAGTAGTGACACACAGAGAGCTTGGCGTATTATTAGCCCAATCTACCTCCCCATTACATTTGGACCAGTACACTGCAGCTTTTATAACATTCAATCAAATTACTTTCTTCCTATTGCGTAGAAGCCAATTATTTATGATATATTTACTTATTTAATCTTCCCTTGGAGCTGTGTCAACAATATGAACTAACGCGCCCAAGTTAACGCACTAAAAATAAAAAGCTATTTTTTTTAACATCAATTAAAGCATAGCTTGTAGGCCGACCAGTCTATTAAATTACCCATCCATCCACTGGAGCACTTAAAATGTAGGAGTTCAGCGCAAATTAAATGACAATATGTGCACTACAAAAAGCAGAGTAATGTAATATCTGTAATGTACTTTATCTAAGCTTGTCACAAAGTTGAGTCGTACTGGTAAAAGAAAAACTATCTTGGGGACTGTCTGTGTGTTTCTCTCCTTATATCTCTTGTCAGTAATGACCTTACATAAATAATGTATACACTTTGTCCCAGCAAAACTAATTAGTAATTTAGTAGTGGTCTGGATAATTTCTTCAAAAAGACAGAGCAGCCAACTTGTACAGGCTAGCTTTAAAGGGATATAGAAACCATTACCTCAATCAATCTTTTCTTTTTAGTAATAATCCAGTTATATGACTTCAACATTTAAGGTTATGGAAGCAAAAAAACAGAGTAAAAATGATCATGGTAATATGGTAACAACATGCAACACAACTCAATACAGAGTTGTTGATAAAGAGACCTTGTTTTTGATCGAGTGATTCAAAGCCTACAGTGAGGTGTGATGGGGGTCGTGGTTAACATCCACTGAGAATTGTAGACCACAAAATCATGTGGGCAAGGAACTGGTTACTTACTTCCCTAACTGCTTCGTGTGTTTGCCAAGTTAAATAATCAGTCTAGCCTAGAGAGACTGTATCCTATGGTGGCGTGACAAACAGGACACTTCGTTTGGTGTGCATTACCTGTCATTTCGACCTCCTGACTTCATTCCTCCTTCCAGCTGTGTGAGCATGTCCAAACGTTGGTTTATCTTTGCAATGACAGCATCAGCGCTGGTTCCCGTGGATGAGAGCAAGGAGCCTCCGGATAGACCCCGTTTCATCTGACCTCCACCATATCCCCCTCCATAGCCGCCTAAACCTGACATGGAGTCCTTGTATCCTCCTCCACCTCCTCCTCCTCCACCACCACCATACAAGTCAAAGTTGCCTGAACCTAGTAATAATTCAAATGGGGGGTACTTTAATGTTACAAATACAGACCTTTAGATAGACCATTTATGCTAATAGATTGGCGGGGACCTGGCCTCAGCGACGACTTCTCAGAAGGGCTAAACTGTTGGGGCTAATCACACCAGAATTTAGGAGGCGGCCTCGTGGAGATATGTTAAATTATGCATATTAATTATGACAACGTTTAAGAATATGCGATTGTTGGAGCCCTGTATAAGCAGAAAACCTAAATACAATTTGAATAAATCACACAATTGTATCCTTATTCTACGAATACGAATGAACATAATCAGCTTACTAATGTAATTTGTCAGGGTCTGGAGAAAGGTAACCCTCAACCAACGTCGCAAGATCATTTTCTTACCTCTGTTTCCCGATCCTCCTCCTCCACCCCCTCCCCAGCTGGAGTATCCTAAATTGAGACAATGAAATGTGAAATGTGGGTTCAATATAAAATGTGATATGAAACTAACCAATTCGAAGCTGAAACTAGAGCAGGCGAAACGTTGAAATGTTAGCTAACGCGATAGCTGACTAATATTCACAAAGAAACCAAATGGCTAACACGTTAGCCAGGCGGAAACATGGCCATCGAGGCACACACACTCATCAACAAGTTAGGGAAACAGCATGTTAGCAAACGAAAGTCATTAAGTAAGAACACTATTCTACATGCTCAACTTTTAGCTAGCATACACGTCACATGTTAGTGGTTACCGCCGGTAATACCGAAGAGAAAAACGTTTACTTTATAGTTACACGTTACAGACCTGGCGGCCATTTTATTAGCCTTGCCTTTACAGCGAGAGAAATCCGTGGTAGATTGACTCCATTTTAATTACTTTAACGTTAGCTAGATTAATGTAGATAACAAGTTTATCTGTTAGCTAGATAACATTTTGACGCTAGATAGTTAACGGTCTGTTGAAATTTACGCAAATTAACATTAGATATTACTTTACTCTACGCAGATATGGTATGGTCGCTAACGTTAACTAGCTATCGTCGTTAGCTAGCCAGCCATCCACCGCCATGCTCACTAAAAACATAGCTAACGATGTCGGTTTATAATATGAAATAAGCATTGACCAACTTTTACTGCAATTTTACAATTATTAATAAATTGTTATGAATTAAATGCAAGCATACCTGAACCATAACCACGGTCCATAGTTTGTTATGTAGATAGCTAGCAGTAGCAAGCAAAAATGGGAAATCAGTCGCCCTACAATGTAGCCAGCAACTCGATGACTATATTTTGAACAGTACAGGCGCAATTCCGAGGCTAGTCAACGTTAGCTATCTACATGCATGGTACATTCCTCCGCCCCCTGAAAGAGAACTACCTTAGTACCCACCCCTTTCAAAACTGCTGCTCAGTTATTCATTAGTTGATACATCAGAGATGTTTTTTAAGCACAAAACTTTTTGTTCCCCTTTTATTTTTGTATCAGAACATCAATTATGAAACAATTAGTTTATGGCTTCTATTTCTATTCAGAGGCCGACATTTTAGCGATTGCTAGACAGGCTACCCAAACACAAACTGTAGCCTTAAGTATTGGTCCCAAGTACCATAGTCAATACAACTCGCTACTCCCATTTATGTACATAAATAAAAATATTACAAGGTAGGTCTACAATACCATGAAATGGTTATGATTGCATAGTACTTTTGAATATACATTGTCTCAACATTATTAGAAACAATTGTCATAGACTGGATTCCATTTGTACCTCTTAGAAAGAGAAAGGATTTTGGAATTGAAAGCGGAGTTGTGGACCCACCGGTAAAGCAATTGTGAAAACTATTCAATAGTAAATATATCCAAGGTCTTCAGAAGGCACTCAAATGGCTTTTGAAAACTTATTTTCATTACATAAATAGATTTTTTTTAAATTATATAGTCTCAGATCTTACAGTTCATACAAGATTATACTAATAAACTCATTAAGCACCTAAGACAAAGACAATCCCAACCATCACTATAACATTGTAAAATATGCTTAAGGTCCCAATTTAAATAGCTAAAGAAGGCTAGCTTAGTTAAAGGGGGAGAACGTGAGATTGCAGCAACAGTTTTTACTGTGCTTTAAGATGCAATTCCGGTGCTGGACCTAGTTATCTTTGCAGCAGATTCCTCCACAGTAAAAGTGTAGCTGTACTGTAAACAGATAATATCAAAGATTGTTGTCAGTAGTGGTTCAAAACAATGGTTAACAATTTTAATAGACACCATTTTGTTGACATAGAATCGAAAAAGGTAAATGCAATCCTATTTAATAGGCTTAGATGTGTCGGAACAAACAGACACACACACTCAAAGTGCACTCATACCCACAAACAAACAAATTAAACAATATTCCAAATTCCAATTCCAAAAAGAATTGGGGTAAAAACATGAATTAGCTTACCTCGTTTTCAATGTCCTGGAGAGATTTGATACGAATGTTGCTCAGGGTGTTTGACAGGGTCTGGAAGGTGAGAGAGATTTCAGTATATTATTTTCAATGAATATGTCTTTGATTATATTTGCCAGCGTAAAAAAGACAAAAACTGTTAACTTACCGAGCCATTACTGTTGGTCTCAAACTTAGGGTGCAGAATGAAGGGAACTCCGTCTATGGCTGGAAAGCCCAGGACAAAAAAAATAAATAAAAGTGAAATAAGACCCATAAATAACAGAGAACCTCAATTAAGTAGCTTGTGTACATGGTGTACCTGTAATTCCATGGGTATGACTGGCATCAGTGGCTGTGTCCAAAGTGTCCTTTGATTGGAGAATGCCCCGATGGCAGCTGAGCTTCCCCAGGGGTGGAGGAGGGGCGTTACTACATACAAGCAAATGCATAGTTGGTGATTTTTAGTAGATGATCCTTGTTTACAAAAGGACAACAGGCACACAACATTTAGACACCAGCTAAAAATATGAACCGCCTAGAGTCAGTAGCTGGATATAGCATCTACCTGATCTGAAACTACAACCAAGCACTTGTTGTAGATTATTACCAATACCTCAAGAGACACTATGGAGGATTTTTGTTCACCTCCATATGTACAATTTGGATTTGTTTGACAATTTAGGCTAGGTGATCTGATTAAGGATATACTTTGAATTCTTCTCACATAATTATCTGACAAATACAAGTTATTTTAATTATGGATTTATTCATTCATGGTTGAAGTTATCGAGTGTAAAGGGGTCAAAAACTTCATATCCGTGGTTTGTTACTGTAGTTTTGAGGGCTATTACCTGGGTCTGAGGGGTAGGGGTGGGGCAGGCTGATCCAATGAGAGCTTGTGGATATCCAAGCTAACTCTTCGAGGTTTGACCTGAGGTATAGGGCTAGAAAACTGTCCCTTTCTACACCACATCACATATCCATGCATGTCCCTGGAAGAGAAAAACAAAGCAGAGCCCTATGAGTATATTTGTGAGTGTGTGTGTGTGTGTGTGTGTGTGTGTGTGTGTGTGTGTGACGGACCCCACACAAGTGTAGTGCTGCAGCATCATTTTGCTCTTTGCTGTTAGTTTGATGTCCAGCACAGCCGTGTCCACACTCCCCACTGGAACCATACGCACACATACACGCTTTTTCTTTGATACAGATGCCTCTGAAATGGGCAAATAAACATAAATACACAGGTTCAGACTTTCAGTCTCTGACAAGTGCTTAAAGTTTCACAATGCTATTTTGTGTAGCATAAAGCTAACATACTTGGCTCTAGGTGCTCAGGTATGTAACAATAACCATGAGGAATGGCCTCCTTGTCGGAGATGACCTGTAGATCTGATACCACCATGCCACCTGACAGGTTCTAGAGAAAGAACAACAGGCGTGTTAAGTATAGCATAAGGCAAAGGTGTATGGTGAGTGAATGGTTGTATGTGTAGTCTTTCCAATGTATCTGTGTCATTATCTGTGAGCTTCTGCCATTTACCTTGCTGTAACAGAGAAAATAACCAGACTTCATTGCAAAGCTGCGTGTGAAGTTTGCCGCTGCCCCATCCTCTGTGATGCTGATCTAAATAGACAAGCCGGAAACACTCACCACTTTTTATCCCCATTCTTTCATTTAAATAATAGATTTACTTGGCTACATTAGTTCTAGTGAAAGTACAGTAAACTAGTAGAAGTAGTCCCTATTTCTTACCACAGTGTAGTCTTTGGGACAGGTGCTAGAGTTGGACGTCCAGCATACTGCGGTTATTGGCCGAATGGGGATGCCACCATGCTCCAACAGAGACATCTGAGGCACATACAAGGCATGAGGATGAGGATGAGGATGTAGAAGAGAGAAAAACATTATTGTTCAGGATGGGATTTATTGATGGAGAGAAAATCACCATGGTATAAGGGATAAAAATGTCAGGGCAACGCCTGTAAAATGTGGAGATAGGTGATGACGATGGCCACGGTCTGAATGCAAACAGTAAGTGGTACAATATATTTGCTAGAGAACATGCAAATTCATGTCAGTCTACGGTATGACAAGATTTCTATACTCAATGTCAGATCACTACTTTTGTCAGTATTCTAAAAAATATATAAACAACAAGTACAACTACCAAAAACTTCTCAACCAAAAATAGTGGAAAATACTTCACAATGCTGTAGACTGGTGTAAAAAAAGAGTTCTCGAACTTCTTTGAAAATTACTTTGACGATAGCTGTTGCGTAAATGCCATGTATAGTTAATGCCAGTGATGAAAAAGCGATACTCACAACGTGTTTATGAATGCTGTGCTCGTTTGTACATTTAGCTCCACGAAAACAACTTTTAAAACCAGTCGAGATGTCTTTATCGTCAGCCTCTCGGGGCAAACCAGGAAGTTCTATTTCTGAATAACTTCATCTCCCATCCTACTTTCCGTCATCGATAAAAGCTCCTCCTCCAGGAGGTGTTAGTTACAATGATTATGGAAAATGTAATGATACAAAAATACAGTTAGTTTGCAATGTATGGTAATCATAAAGTTTCCATAAAAAGGTGTTTCTAAACGAAGCGTTGCACAATCACAGTGGCCGAAAATCGTTTATAAATGTGCACTACCAGAAGTGCAAATTAATTATGAAAAGTTATCGTCAGACAAAAAATGTATTTCATGATTTGTATAGGCTAAACAACCACCGTTAATAAAGCCGTTTATCACAATAGCTTTATCGACTTGCATTTCCATAATTTCCGTTCTTAAAATGTAATTATTGTTGTCTCCACCTCTTGGACTTTTGTGTAGTTCAGTCACAAAAAAACTCAATAATAGTTGTATTTTTCTGATTCTACTAAACAAAATTCTAAAGTTGAAAATGTGCCACAACTTCTTCGGATGTGCCGTTCATGTGTGTGCACACATTACTGATATAAACCGTAAGATGGCGCTCTGAAACAAGATGATATTTTCTGGTTTGAGATTTAGCCAAAGATGTTAAGGTGTATGAAGGAAAAAAAAGGTCAGCAACCTCAAAATACCACAAAAGCAAGACTACTAGCCTAGAGTTTAATTTATTAGGTTAAAAATTTTTTAAAATGCAGATGTTTGGGCAAGACAAGGCCTTGAAATTAGTAATAACAGAAGTGAAGGTTTGATTGTTACAAAAAGCCACAGATTACATATTGAAACTATTCAGTTTATAGGGAACTACTCAGTTTATTATTTCACAAATCGTGCTTGTACACACACACACACACACACACACACACACACATACACACACACACACACACAGGTATGTTCGAGAGGTGTATGTTGTGGAGCGGGATGTAGAGGAGGAGGGTTAGAGTGCTGAGAGAAAGATCGATTCTCATTTACATGAAAATGAGGCATAGCTGAGGAGATGGAGGGAGGAATGGAGTGGTTAGATAATGGAAAAGGGGGAAGGGTGCGCAAAAGAAAGGACGACAGAGGCATAGGGGGAAAAGAGGAGAGAGAGGTGAGGTGATAGAGAACAAGGGGCAAGAAAAGAAAGATAATGCTGAAGGGCCGGAATGTGAATTAAGGAATGAAAGAAAAAGAGAAAAAGAAAAGAGTTAAGAAGTGTGACATGAAAGAGAGAGCATGGGTAAGGAGAAAATGACTAAAATGCACCCCTATTAAACGACAAAACTAAATCCTTCAACCACATCTCCAAATACATTACTTTACATTTTGTAAACATTAATGTAAACACTTCTGGCTGGACCTCAGTTCGATAAGCTAGGAGCCCACTTGTTTTGTCATCCACGGCAATAGACAGTACAGGCTAAAATGCTGCTCCAATACCCAGTGTGCAAATTACTCTGTGGCAGTCAGGGGCTCTACAACAAATTATTAACAATACATGAACACCCCTAATATTTGTATTTAGATGCAATTGGTGGGTCTTGTGTTGCAATCATGCAATCTCAAACCACCTTTTAACTTGCACACAGGTGGAACCTCAAACACAGTCACCTTGAGTTTACGCTCATGTGGATTTCTAAAGGAACTATTGAGATAAATGAAAGGAAAAACCAATCTATCTCAATGAAGGTAATACTAATCATGGTTTATAAATTGATCCTTTGTCTGCTCTAAACCGTAGCAGTCTGTTTACTGTCATTCATGTCATCAGACATGTCATACACTGAAACCTATTAAAGAAACTAAGAACATTGTATCAGACCCTTTCTCTAATCAATCCTCACCTTCTCTGTCTTGCGCACATTCACTCACACACACACACAAGCATCACTGACACTTAGATGGAGGATCCAGGGGTGCTCGGTCCCTGTTGGCATGGCAACATGCAGAGCAGACCACTGGGGGCAGCTATAGGGGGTTGTGGGGTGGACCGTTCCATCTGGGCACAAGGGAATATCAGTTTTTATTTCAAATATCTAGCCTAATTGGCTGATTTGCCAATTAATGAGAATGAACCAGTCATAATCAACTGAGATGTAACCAGAAGGAGAAGGCAAGCTGGCAGCACTTGTGTGTGAGTAAATGTACTTTGACAATGTGTACTCATGTTTGTCTTCTGTCTGTGTGAAAGGAAATGATAGAGTATGTGACAGGAAAGAGTATTTTGTGTCTTTTCCCGCCATATCCGAGGACTCATTTGTTTATCCTATTAGATGGCCTGCTGTCGGTCTGAGAATGACAGACGGTCCATTAACACATTCAGGCGTGCATACGCACCCACTCGATGCAAAACATAAGAGTGATGTTTGGAGCTCTCTAAAACATTAGGCCTCTTTCTTTTTGAGGGCTGTGGGAAAATTTTTATTTCATAGTCACTCTTGAACCTAGCCCATAAACCTGCACATAAACACACACACACACACACACACACACACACACACACACACATACTTCATGCATATGATTGTGTTTCTGGGGCAGTGGAGGGTCAAAGATACACACAGACAAACACTTAATGTTTTTGTATGTGTCTGGGTGGTTTTGGAGGAGGTGGCTGCGCAGTAAGTGGGGGTGTAAATGAAACTCTAAACCATTGCCCCTTCCCTTCCCCCTCTCCCTGGCCGACCGTCAATCATCCTTAAAGGGGGCGGGTTAATGTCCCAACGTTCTTTTCCCCCCATCCCCCTCCCACCATGGCAACCAAGCTGCCAATCAAGTGGGGGGACCGTGTAGCTGTTTATCTAAAATCTTCTGATAATAATTTTATGTTATTAAAATTATGAGGAACAAAACTGTACAATCAGGCAACATAACGTTTACTATAGACGTTTACTATAACGTTTACCTTTCTTGTTGATAATATAACATTACCGTGGACGCTTTATGAATCTTTAAATTTGTGCATGTTAAAATGTTCCATCATTGATGACACTTATGGACAAAACACATGTCTTTGATTTTCAAACCAAGATTATTCTTTCATATAAATTATATACATGTGTTCGTTGTCAGTATAAATTAAAGCAACAATCTAAAACTAATGGTATGACTTGTTTTAATCTTTTATATTCTCTACGTCAAACATTACACACACACCACACACACCACTCACGCCACACACACCACACACACCTAATTAAGTCGTTAGCTGGAGGCGTGATGACTCAGTCACTCCGCTGTCTTCATCAACGGCAGGTTTCTCATTAGAGGAAGAAAAAAAAAGAAGGACTTAATCTCAATCTATCTGTACATAACAGAGAAGGTTGGGATTGGTTAGTCTGCTAGGCTGCTTGTGCTCTGGTCATGGACCATCTCCAAAGAAGCTAGTTGCCAAAAAACTTTAGTAGGGCTTTATCAGCACACCAGAGGGACTCCTAGAAGGCAGATGCTTGATTTGGCCTAATCGGGTAGCACCCTTACAACTCCACTCTTTAAATCACCCTAACCAGTTGTTGTTAGCTTGGCAGAGAGGATGATCTTTTATTGATTATTAAAACATCAAAGATCACCAAGAAATGTAGCCAACAAAAAAGTACCAAGCTTTTTGATCATGTCAGCCTAGATGTACAGTAGCTCTATCCTAATGCTAACAAACTTTCACACAGCTGCCATTCTGAAGGAAAGCTTGTAACAAAAAGAGTTATGTCAATAATAATAGAAATGGTTGCCATAGTGAGATGATGAACTCGCCTCTTTGTGGTCTGAAAGGAAACTGCACCTTCCCAGAGGCCCAGTGACGTAGGGTTGAGGATGGGGACTGCGCGAGACTGCTGTGATCGGTAGCGTTGGGAGTGGGTGAACGGGGAGAAAGAAAGAGAACCGCGTAGAGAAGGGAAAACGAGGAGAGGGAAGAACCCGTAATAGCCTAGCGAAGGCTAAACCGGAATTGTCGAAACAGGACGGGAACAGTCCACATAGGCTGGTCGGACGGATGAAATTATTTCGGTTGCACACTTTAACGGCCGTGCAGGTCATCCATGGACTTAAAAAGAATCCGTCTTCCCTGGAGAACTGGTGAAGACGACAACCCTACACGGTCACGTTGGGAGTCCGTTTCATTAGCCTAGCGCAATTTCTTGTCGCTGTTAACAGGCCACGGTTCGTCTCTACGTTGGATACATTTCCATCGATTTTGCAGAGGCTGCAATTCGAATACAGGCCGGACAGTCGTAAGGAGTTACATAGTAACATTGTCAGCTAATTGTTGCCATTTTCTTCCTCGCAGTGGCAAGGGACTCACTGTCTACCCGTTTTTTCGTTTGCAATAGTTGACCATTTCTAGTGCAGCTCTTTTACGTTACCTTTCTTTTTCTTTTTAGTTTTTTCTCCTGTTTTACAAAGGGAGGGTCACTCTGCATGATTACTTACCATATTCTACTTGGATTACAAGTTTGATTTGTGGCACTTTTATGCCAAAGAAGAAATTGTAGTCTGATTCGATTAATTTCCTGTCTTTGGATAGGCTACTGTATGCTACTTTTTACAAAAATATTTAACCCTTGCTTTTGACTCACGGTCATGCTATTGCGACACTTGTGTATGCGTTAGTCTACTGGAAAACTTTTCATTGTTTTCAGTTTTGGAGATTTGTGGACTTATAAGGAAAAAGGCTACTTCGAAAAGGATCGTCCATCACTTATTCTGGGTTAGTCACTTTTCCCACCCTAGTCTTGTGGCAAAAACGGCGAGATTTTTCTGAAAAGCATGGAGGACCAGGCCCGCATGATGTCGGGTCTTGTCGGACTATCGGGACTGTCTCAAGGGGATGTGGGCGATCCAGACGCCGTGAGGAAGCAACACAACCATGGCCAACCCCAACAAGACATTGGCGACATCCTCCAGCAGATTATGGCCATTACAGACGAGAGTCTGGACGAGGCTCAGGCCAGGTAATACAAGTGAGAAATATGGTGGAAACAACAATATTAGCCATTGGAAAGGTTGAAGGCCTAATGTTAATTGAAAAAAAAAAGTTTGGTAAGCTGGAGTACGAGTTTGAAACTCGTATAGTCTGATTTTAGAACAGCCTCTATATGTAAATCCTTTGCTACTCTGGTTTTAATTTAGCATGATTTGCTACCTTGCATTGTAACATACCTGTGAGCGAGGGGCCTAGTCCGACCTAATGTGGTCATGGGCCTATGGCTGCAAAGGAGATATAAAAACATGGCTTCTTCCAAAAAAAGAGTGACTTTCATTGGTTCCTACATAACAGCAACACTCATAAATAATTTGAAGTGGCTAAGGTTAGGACTTCGTTGAGCATGGTCTCATGCAAGCATTCTTACGTTCCTTTAAATTTCACGCTGCCATTTTACTAACCTAGTGTTTTTGTTAGTTCTCCCCTCCCCCTCTTCTGTGTAAATACTCTTAACTTTCATGACCGCCCAGCGCACTAATTAACCAAAATGAGTTTGCAGCGCCGCCTCTGATTGATCGGCCATCACGTCATTAACGCCGTATAATGACAAAGGACTCGAGAGAAGAAGAGAGTGGAGGAGGAGGGGGATGGTCCCGTCCTGCATTTGAAATGGAGATGGCCATTTGGGGATCTGCTGGTGGGGGTGGTGGTGGGTACGGTTGTGAGGGAGGTGCTAGCGGTTGGTGTGAAGCTTCTTATCGGCGGGAGGGAGAGAGAAGTGCAGGTCCAATTTCACTCCCCTTGACCCCGTGTCTGCTCTAAATAACCATGCTACGGAAGACCCTAACTACCTTTATACACCACATACACGCTAAATAAAGCACAATTATTTTCGTTCGTACAAATCTTCCCTATAGCCCACTTTTACTCTTTCAGCTTGTCCATTTTGCTTGTATTTATACAAAACATAGTGAGATATTAGAAATAATACACAGTGGGTGTTACAAGGTGTACAAATTGACTTGATTGGTCTTAAAAAGTCAATTCTAAGATAATATTAGTTTGCCTAACTTGTTGTTTAAATGATCATAATTTAGATCATTGTTTTACATGATACATTTAGTGTTGTGGTACCTTTTACTGGTGCAATAAGAAATGCAAAGCGGGAAAAAGTTGTTTTGCAGTAGAGTAACACCAGGGTTGGTTCCTGTAGTGCAACATTGGCTATACCTAGTAGTCTTTATATTTCTGAGTGATATAACTAAAAAGACAAGTCATATTTTTGTCTCTGGAGCCACATACAGTCTTTATATAATATGATGCTCTACACTAACTTGCAGAAACATTTATATAAGTATCTCAAAATGAGGGTGTGACAAAAAATAGTTTCTTTTTCACCTGGCATTGTTTATTTACACACACACACACACACCTACACCCACACACACACACACACACACACACACACACACACACACAGAGAGACAGACAATCTTGCTCTCTCCTGGGTGTTTTGTCCTTTTCATTGTGAGAGGGATGCAATCAATTCTCCGATAATGTGCGTGCAAGTGCAGCTGTCCACACAGACCTGCGCTCTATTAAATGGAGAGCCACCTAGCACACACAATATGTCCCCTCCCCCATATCCTCTTGTAAGTTACACCTCCATCCCCTTGTTCTGTCCTATATGCCTGCTAGGCTAACTCAATCTGCTGCTGAGTTGAGCAGGTTCAGGTGGATTACATAGCTATGTGCTCGGGCCTGTTTTCAGTAGAAAGGCTTTAACTAGTCTGGCAACACACGCTACACACATTTCTATTGTGAACCAAAACAGGTGGTGTATATTCTAACCTTACTGTCTGCAGGTGTAAATACGATGTCATTTAAGTTTATATCATACTTGGCTAAAAATTGCTTTATTTTCTTGTCTCCCTCTCTATTCATCTTCATATAATTCGCTGAAACAGGAAACATGCGTTAAACTGTCACAGAATGAAACCAGCCCTCTTCAGTGTCCTGTGTGAGATCAAAGAAAAGACAGGTGAGTCCTCCAATCGGCTGTTGCCATCATTCATCATCCACCATTCATCACATATTTTACTGATGGCCCACTGAGCAGTTGCTTTTAATAAATAAGTAGTGAAAAGTAGTCGGTAGAATCCAAGTTTGTGAAGGAGAGCAATTGGGCTTAAATGATGAGGGTCCTAGCAATTCATTTCATCCTATATTGCTTCTAATATCTCCTTTTATTAAATTCTTCTATTTTCCTCTGTCTTCTTCCCTTCCGCTCTTTTACCTTTTTCTCCTTCCATTTTCTCCCCTATGCCTCACTATCTGTCTCTCCGTTTCCATATTTCTCTTAATCTCTCTTCTTGTCTTGAGAGGAAACATTTTAATGCTCCATTCTCTGTGTGCTAGCATGGCAGTATGTCAGTCACTGGATGCTCCGTCCGAATTGGCCAGTCAATACAGGGGGCCTGGGGCTGGGAGGGGGTTGGTGTGGATATGGTTACCGTGGCAACCCTCTGTCTCATTTGCCTAATGTCATTCACTTTGATTTCTACCGTTTCACATCGTGGCTCGACGTAGCGGAGGATAAAGAGCGGTGTAGGGAATGAATGCAGAGAGATCCCAGAGAAGACATTGGGGGGAGATGAGCAAAAAGGACTTGGAAGAGATAAAGATGAAAAGACCTGGGAGAATAGAGAGAAAGAGTCCGCCAGGGGCCTTGTGGTGGTGCTTAGTGAATTTGTCACCTCGGACAGGTCATTTGGCCAGTTAGCACGTTAGTCTTTAACTTGTAGGCTGTGAATACGGCTTCAAGTTCAAACTCAATAGTTGCAGCCAGAAAGAGCTCCACGGCTGTCCCTCCATTTTCACAGGAAACACAACCCACAGTCGATGCTGTGCGTGTCATTAGAACCATGTCTGATACAAAATTATGGACTGTGCGAGCAAGCCTTCATGACAGAAATCTCTTAGCTGTGTAAACAATGCCTCTTATTCTCATACTTTCAAACAATCCTGGGACTATGATTCTTGATTTTGGCGTTAATGGGGGCAACCTTATTTTTTTCCATGCTTCAAATTATCTTGCATTGGTTGATTGAGATTGCCGCTAGTTAATATCTACCTGAATATGACATGACCAACTTCTGGTCAGGTCTGAATTAAAGCCTACTTGGACCGTTGTGACTTTGTGTCCTTAAATTATGAAACATTAAAACATGGGATAGCCTGTCAGAGTTGTGAACATTACTCTGTGCCTCCTCACCCCCCACCCCCCCCTCCTTTTTATCTTTGAAGTTGTTCTACATAATGGGTCATTGAATACTGTGCTTTAATTCCCTCCTTTTATTTATTCTCCTTTCGTCCCTTTCTCTCCGTCCCAAGTTAGCACCAGTAAAAATAACTCCTACGATGACAGCAGGAGTCAAAAGCTGCTGTCTCTAAGAATCTATACTTCCGCCCTCACTCCCTCTTTGGCTATATCTGTCAGTTTTCCTGTTCTATCTGTCTCTGTCTTTTCCCTATTTCTGACTCCACTGCCAGGCACCCCCCCCCCCCCCCCCCCTCTCTCTATTTTTATCTCCCTCCCACTTCTCTTTGTCTGTTCTGTAGGGTCATAGAGGATACTAAATAGGATTTCCTCTTTTGGAGGAAAATTGGCCGCAGCAGAAAGCAGCCACAACTAGAGTTGTAGTAAAGGGGAAGAGAGGCGGGAGCAGGTTACAACCAAACCATTTCAGAGTACAAGAAAGGAGTGACAGATTGATTGATGACTCAGAGGAAAAGGCAGTAATGGTTGTTTTTCATGGATTGGCAGACAGTTGATAAGCTCCAGAACGCCGGCCCTTGTCTGCCTGACCTCCTCCCCTCCAGCACTCATTCTGACTGGGGGAAGTTGTCACCCGCTGCCCTGGCTTCGGCCTAGCTGTGGTGGGCCTGTGGAGCTCTGTTTACTCTTGCTGGCTAGAGCTCTCTGTCAAGGAACACTTTACAATGAGACGTAATGTACAACATTTAATTTAGTGTGTTTGGTGGTGGTGGGGGGTACGGGGGGGGGGGGCAGTCTGGGAGGCTGGCCCATAATCCAGACTAATTATGGATTAATTAAAACTAATGGGCCCTGGCTCCCTCAGCCACAACAGTCTCTTTCCCTACTCCCACCCGGTTTTTCTCTCTCTCTCTCTCTACCCCCCCCCCCCCCCACACACACACACCCTCTCTCTCTCTCTCTCTCTCCCTCTCTCTTTCAGTCTTCCTCCCTCTTTCTCTTTGCAGAAAACTAATCGTAGTGTAGCCCTGTGATAGACTGGCGATCTGTCCAGGGTGTACCCCGCCTCTCGCCCTGTGTCCGCTGGGATAGGCTCCAGCCCCCCCCCCCCCCCCCCCCCCCCCCGTGACCCTGTACGGGATGAGCGGTAAAGTTAATGGATGGTTGGATAATCGTAGTGTAGCAGGGACACACGGGGAGAAGGAGGGATATTTTTGGTGTTTGAGGAGTGTTTGTAGAAGAGATGGAGAAAAAGAAGGGTGGAGGGGAGAGAAGATCTCTTGTAAGCTCTAAGCCGTGTTAATTCCCCCTCTCCTTCCCTACTCCCCAGACACTGCGGGATCCTGTTTACAATGTGTTATCTGCAGCCACTCTAGACACACACACACCAACACACACACAGACACACACACACACACACACACACACACTCAAACACTGATTCACTGTGTCTGCTTCACTCTGAAATGCACCCTACCATAGGTGCACACTCATCTTAGAATATTTTAAGTAGTCAAGAGGGAGACAGTCTTGGTACAGGTGTGCCTCTGGACTGATCGCTTGGATTACGTTTTATTCTTGTTAATCTGTAGTGCTAAATTGTTGGGTGCATCACACACACACACACACACACACACACACACACACACACATCGAGTGTTTTCTGTTGATGAGAATCTTTTTTTACAGGCAAGCTCTGGCAGATGACATTGTGCACTGCAGTGTCTCTAGCAGTGGCTGTTTCACAGCAGACAGGCCTTTGTGTATCAAAAGTGTACATCATGTTAGCTTTGCTCATCTTCACTTCCTCCAAATCTCTTGTAAAGGTTGTTGGCCATGTTAGTCAGTCAATAACCAGAGTATACCTTTTAACATAGTTATTCACTAAGATGTGTGTTAATGTAACTATAGGACTGTCTCCTCAGACCTGTGCATTTTTTTATATATATATATTTTTGGGAGGCAATTTCTTTGCTTCATTTGACAGGACAGTAGGTAGACAGGAAATGTGGGAGAGAGGGAGAGAGAATGGGAGACATGCAGCAGAAAGGCCCGAGATGGATTGGAACCCAGGCCGATGCGTCAAGGACTAGCCTTTGTAGGTGTGTGCCTTTAGCCCAATGAGCCACCAGGGCACAGGAAACAACATCATTAGAAGGATCTGACACAGTGTTTATTTGGATAACTAGGTTTCCAGTTAAGTGTGTGTGTGTGTGTGTGTGTGTGTGTGTGTGTGTGTGTGTGTGTGTGTGTGTGTGTGTGTGTGTGTGTGTGTGTGTGTGTGTGTGTGTGTGTGTGTGTGTGTGTGTGTGTGTGTGTGTGTGTGTGTGTGTGTGTGTGTGTTTATATGTGTGTGTGCGTATTGTCGACAGTGGCAGAGAGCCAGATGCGGAGGCTGTCATAGCCCTCGTTGTGGGATTATGAATGTGAGACGATCCCTGGCACAACGCAGTAATTGCCACCTAATTTGCATAACTGTGTAAATTAATGACCTCTCAAATGAGCGTTCATTTTTCACAGGGTCTTTAGTAGCTCCTTAAGAGCCAACGTTAATTAACGGCTCTGTGTGTGTGTGTGTGTGTGTGTGTGTGTGTGTGTGTGTGTGTGTGTGTGTGTGTGTGTGTGTGTGTGTGTGTGTGTGTGTGTGTGTGTGTGTGTGTGTGTGTGTGTGTGTGTGTGTGTGTGTGTGCGCGCGCGCCTGTGTTGGGTATGCCAGGGAACGGTTGGCATCTCTACTGTAGCCACAGTCACACCAAGATGTTTTCTCTCTCTCTTTCTCGCTCTCTCTCTCGTTCATCCAATCCCCTCTCTCCTCATCTTTGGATCAGAATGTGTGCGTGTCAGCGACTCCAGTAAACGGGCTAACAGACGCTACTTAGACTTGATCTACTTATTTCTTAGGACACACACACACTCGTGCACACACACACACACACACACACACACACAGAGAAAAGGGTGATGCAGATAAGTTCCTTTAGTCACAAAGTGCCTGTTGGGTCAGTTGGGAGTACAGTATTAACACCCTGAGTCTGGTTAAGAGGTTACCTGCAGACAGAGAGGTCCAGTCAGGTCAGGGGATTCACAGTGTTTGACGTTTACACCAAGTATTTACAAGTCTTCTGATGTGTCACTGAGTGCATGGCTTTGGGCTAGGCCCAGGGGCTAGGGAGTGAGGAGTCTGGGGTCCCAAAGTGGCGGACAGGCTGGGGCTGGCAGGTCAAGTGACTCGGTGGAGGTAGCCAGAGAATGGTGTTTTTCGTCTAGGGTACAGGTTTAGGAAGTCAAGAGTGGTTTGGTTTTGGAACGGTTGAGTCTAAAGAGATGTCTTAGGGACAGGACTAAGAGGTGTGCAGGCTCCAGGCATTGTTCCTGGATCAGTAGACCAATGTGTGGGATCCGTCCATGCTAGTTATGGAGAAGGGTTCTCAGTTTGGAAAGGAGGCCCTCTGCTGGTGACTAAACGGAAACTCCAACTGGTGTAAAATCTCAACTCATCTGATATCCATTTATCAATCTGAGCTATTCCACCCTCCTCTACAATCTAAAAGCAAAAATATGCACATGAGTATTGTGTATCATTTACTCAATACATGAGTATGAATAAATGTGTATATATTTCAGATATTATGGTGACTATATTCCGTGTGTTCATCTCAATGTCTTCCCGTCCAGTGCTCAGTATCCGGGGCATCCAAGACGAGGACCCCCCCGACCCTCAGATCATGCGATTGGACAACATGCTGCTGGCGGAGGGCGTGTCGGGCCCGGAGAAGGGCGGGGCCTCGGCGGCGGCCGCTGCCGTTGCCGCGGCGGCGGGTGGGTCGCCCAACGACGGGAGCATAGAGCACTCGGACTACAGAGCCAAGCTGGCGCAGATACGACAGATCTACCACTCCGAGCTGGAGAAATACGAGCAGGTGGGAGCGGAAAAGACACCGCACACACACACACACACACACACACACACACACACACACTAACACACCTAACCGCTGTGTGTTATGTGACCGCCGCCCTGCCAGGCGTGCAGCGAGTTCACCAACCACGTGATGAACCTGCTGCGGGAGCAGTCGCGCACGCGGCCCATCTCGCCCAAGGAGATCGAGCGCATGGTGGGCATCATCCACCGCAAGTTCAGCTCCATCCAGATGCAGCTCAAGCAGAGCACCTGCGAGGCCGTCATGATCCTGCGCTCTAGGTTCCTGGATGCAAGGTCAGGATGAGGATGAGGATGAGGATGAGGGTGTGTGTGTGTGTGTGTGTGTGTGTGTGTGTGTGCGTGTGTGCGCGTGTGCGCGCGTGTTTTGCATTTTTGTGCCGCTGTTAAAGTGCTTGTCAGTCTTGGTTGAGAGGTCTGGACGCTAGCTTGTGTTTCTTCACCCTCGCCTGTTCGGTCTCCATTGACCGTCGTAGATCAACAATCAGACGAGGTCAGCCTTTCCACAGTGCTCCCTTCATCCCTCTGATGAGGGCTGCCATTGTAACGGGGTTCCTCCCTGCTCTTTCAGGCGGAAGCGCCGTAACTTCAACAAGCAGGCCACGGAGGTGCTCAACGAGTACTTCTACTCCCACCTGTCCAACCCCTACCCCAGTGAGGAGGCCAAGGAGGAGCTGGCCAAGAAGTGTGCCATCACCGTGTCTCAGGTCAGAGGTCAAAGGAATAGACCCTAAAACAGCTATTGTCTGTACGTTTCTTTCCCTTTTTTTTACCTTTGGTTTGTTTTTGTTATTGTATGAAAAAGATGGGCAGCCATAAAAGGAGCGTTTTATCCATCACTATAGCAACAATAAACCAACAACAATAAATAAACAAGTGGAACTGACTGGAGTGCACTCACAAGGGTCACAAAACAGTTTGACGAAGAGTCATTTTCTTTGGCTAAACCTTTCCTCTACCCCTCCCTCTGCCTTCCAGGTGTCCAACTGGTTTGGGAATAAGAGGATTCGGTATAAGAAGAACATTGGCAAGTTCCAGGAGGAGGCTAACCTCTACGCAGTGAAGACCGCTGTGGATGCAGCCAGCGTGTCCTCCCAGGCTAGCCAGGCCAACTCCCCAGCCACGCCAAACTCGGGTAACCCCACACACACACACACACACACACACACACACACACACACACACACACACACACACACACCAGTCCTTGGTCATCTCCAAATCTAAGCTCGACTCCAGCTCACACAGCCCTGACCCACCTATCACACACTCCCTGCCCCAAGCAGCCTCTCTTCTGATTGGCTGAATCCCCTTCCGCAGGCTCGTCAGGCTCCTACAGTCGGCCCAGCACGGGCCCCACCCACCTGGGTTTGAACTCAGCCAATGGGGAGGGGTTATTTCTCAACCCCTCAGTGCTGGCTCAGGTAGGACTGCAGTAAGACCCCTCCCACACCCACCCAGCTACTTTCCCCAACAACCCTTTCCCTATAGCTGATGATCCCCTGGTAATGCTGGTTGTGCCTTGCTCTAGTTCCTGCTCCATACTCCCTGATCCCAAAGTGTCTTTCCAGGTACAGAACACTCCCCTCAGCCCATGCAATGGGAATCATACGTTTGGAGTCTCTTTTGGTTCCCTTTGTCCAAGCCCCCCACCCTCACCCCTTGTTTAAAGACACTTCCCCTGCATTGCCTCTTGTGTGATCTCTAGTGGTCGTCACTATCCCACCAACTGTCCACCGTACGTTTTCTATCCTGCTTGGACCATAGTCCCTCTTCTCCACCTACACACACTGGGGTTATGTATAGAGTTTGTTTCTGTGTGTTGACGTGTATACTGTGTGTATGTGTGTGTGTTGTCCGGCCCCCTGCAGGCGGATACCCAGCCCCGTGTTACACTCCTGACGGGAGGTTATGAGGACCTGCCAGGCGGAACTCTCTTCCCCCCACATTGTCTCCACGTGAGTAGCTCCTTTGTGACACGCGCTCCGTTACAGTAACACACTTATCTGTTAGGGGTTGTCACGGTGATCCACTGTCTCTATGGCAACGTTGTCTTCCAGGTTGACAGCGGTTGGCAGGACGACGTCGAGCCCCCCGCCCTCCCCTCTCCTTCTGGGGCACCGGGCAGTGTGCACTCTGACACCTCTAACTGAGACCTCATCCCTCCCTCACATCTCCTCGTCCCCTCCCAGCTCCTTCCTTTCCAGCTCCTCCTCCTCTTTTCCAACTTCCCTGTACCTCAAACTAACACAAACCTTAAACACCCTGTAGTCATACCTCAAGCTGAGCCACCAACACCCCTTTTCCCCCCCCAAAACATGCTCTTTTTCTTTTGTTTTCTTAGAGCGTTATTACCACCTTTAAAAGTCCTTAGATACATTAACTCCTTATAACTGTAACGGGGTCCCCCTTCCCGACAACGCTTTCATACCCTCCACAAGTTACGTCTTGAAACCACCGTCTTTTTTTTTCCTTTATTTTTTTTATAATCACTTTGTTTTTTCTCTTCTCGTTTTTTAAAAAGATAATTCTAGTCACTGATGTAGAGAGGATTTTCTAATACTGTTTCACTACATTGGAGCATCAGCCTCACTGCAGGTTGGCGCTAGGTGCGGATACATGTTACTCAAAAGAACGGAAAGTGTATAACGGGAAAAATGCAAAAAAAGAAGAATATGTTACTTGTCTTCCATGCATGTAGTCCTTTTTAGATGTTTAGCAATGATTGTATTTTCCGTTTTTGTTTTTTCGACTTTCTAATAAAATGTTGCTACGGAGAAAAATGTATACAACAAAAACTTCTAAATGGCAGAAAATAACCAAAAATGAATAAACACATTGTATGTCAATTATTACACTTCTGGCTACTGTTTTCAATCTATTTGTGATTAAAGGTTGCCGTTGTTCTTGTACGATAAAGAAGGTAATTTGCAAAGTTATCAACCTTCCTAACATGTCATTGTACATACAGTGTACATACTACATACCCATGGACATTTTGTGTGGAAAAATCTCTTTCTCCCTAGATCTAGGGATACATCTTTTGACAAGGTTGTTAATCAGGCTAGTTATTTGGATCTGAGAAGGACTGACCTTTTAAACATAGGCCAAAGGTTGGATAAAATAGGGTAGTAGATAGTGGTATCACATTCATAAGGTTTTCCCCTCCCTCACATAATCTATTGCTGCCTTCTACACAGGGGAACCAGAAAAGAGAGCGTCCATGACGCTATTTTTGTATTTCTTCTTTACCTCTCAGGCATCTAACTGGTGACTGCAAAGTGCCTACAGCTGCATTACATTTTCGGTTGAGTGCTCCAGCTTAACAGCACTGATCCATTCATTGCTTCTACGTTGAATTCATTTACTTGAAACTTAGTGGATAAATAATTGAGTGAGTAACAGTGATTCTTCGAGTGAGCAAGTGATACCAGGGCAAAAGTTCAACTCCAAGGCTTAGTTCAGTAATTTGACCATTGACCATTGGAAATGGCTCAAAAGTGATGTAGTGAAATGAGGGCAAGGGGGTAGCTGGGGTGGGGGAGTGGAGGGGGGGTGGTAAGAGTAAACACAAGGGACAAAGAGTGAGGGGAGGGATGCAGGTGGAGAGTGAGCTGGGGTAAGGACAGGACTGTACTGCAACTATATTTTCTACATGTACACAATGGCCCTCTGGATTGAAGCATTGGTGTTATGCTCTGTGCTGTCCGCAGGTAAGTCTCTCCAGAGCTAACCTCTCATGTCAGATTATGAATATTAGTAGGACTTAAGGGGCATGCATAGATAAACAACAAGGGGTCAATGTTTGCTGTGTGGAATTTGGAATGTCACATGTTTGTGTGTAGCATGTTTCTACATACTTTCAATGGCATACTTTTTTATTTAAGTGTATTGGTCTTGTTTAAAAACTCCCATTAAGTAAATAGTTATTGATGAGGTGTTGAACGAAATATTTACCCAATGAAAGCTGTATGGATCACATGTAATACATATATGGGCAGTATAATATTTAGATTTATTTAATTGGAAGCCCATGCTGAAATATAATGTGTCTTTTTTCTGCTTAGTCATCAATGAAAGTTCTTCTGGGATTTCTTTGTTAATGATTGTGTGTTTACATTTGTGAGGCATTTGTTTGCACATTTTCTTCACGTTGGACTAAAGGTTCACAAAGTGAACCCACTGCACTGCCAGCATTTGTGTATCTTTGTGTAGTGTGTATATGAGTGTGTGTGTGTGTGTGTGTGTGTGTGTGCGAGAGCGCACAAATATGTTATTACTTTTTCTTGGTGGATATACGTTGGTTGTATGTTTGTAGGACGGTTTTAACATTTAACATCATGTGTTTGTATGTGCCAGAGTACATGACCACTTCCACAGTATTCAATCTCCAGACTGTTTGCTGGGCGATCTCTAACCCTCTACCCTCTGTTGTCAGTGGCTGCCCAGCTCCCTGTTCTGTCAGTGGAGCCGCGAGCCACTGCCGCACGTCAAGGGGAGTCCGTTAGCTTCAGGTGCCGAGTTCTGAGCGGATCACAGCCCGTCAACCTGGAATGGAAGAGAAACAACAACCAGCCCCTGCCAGGTAGACGGGTCTGGACCTGGTCTCACCAACACACACACACACACACACACACACACACACACCAACACCATAGGACAAAAGTATCCAACACAACAGCCGGATAGTTTGCTCCTGTTCTGATCCGTTCTGGTGCCGTTTAATTGCAGACAACGTGAAGATTGGTCCTGACGGTTCCGTGCTGACCATTGCTAACGCCCGTCCCAGTAACAACGGGCAGTACCGCTGTGTGGCCACCAACTCAGGGGGTCGGGCTGCCGCCACAGGGACTCTAACCATTAGAAGTGAGTCTGACCTCGGCAATGAGCGTATCTCTCAAGGTAGGGTTGTCGCTGTGATTGTGTAAATGTGATCGTCTCCCCTCAGTTTCCCCTAAGCTGAGTGTGACTCCACCCGGGCCCTTGCATCTCAGGGTGGGCGAACCTGTGTCTCTTGAGTGCCATGCCACAGGTAGGCCACGCCCCTCCATTGCCTGGAAACGTCAAGGCTTCAACCTCCGACTGGCTGTCGTGACGACAGAGGATGGAAACACCATGCGGGTGAACTATATACAAACACACATACGTAAATTTATTTGCGCGGAACGTTGTAAGTGTGCAGGGACATACGGTGTACAATCATGTGAGTTACTCTTTTCTCCCCACCCGACCCCCAAGTTGGCAGCGGTGAAGGCTGAGGACTCCGGGGTGTACATCTGTCAGGCTGAGAACAGTGAGGGCGTGGCTGAGGTCAAAGTAGAGCTCACTGTTGAGGGCGGCCGGATCGTCACGTTGGCGCCAGTGGCCTCGGTCACAGCAGAAGAAGTGACCGCAGTGGCAGGTCAGACGGTCACAATGGCGTGTCAGGCCACTGGTGAGATTTTTGTCCACCTGTTTGTGTGTGTGTGCACGCATAGTAAGCTAGGTTTCTATATACAGAACATCACCGAAACTCTCTCTTTTCCTTCTTCCAACCTCTCATGTCTCCTTTCCCTTCTTTTATTTTTATTACGCCCATTCTCTACCCTTAACGACATTCCTTATTCCTTCTTCCTTCTTCCTTCACCCCATCCCCCCTCTCTTCTCTCAGGCTCCCCAACTCCTGACATTGTCTGGTCTAAGCTGAGGGCCCCATTGCCGTGGAAACACTCGATGGCGGATGGAGTTCTGACTTTGACCAGTGTGGGGCGCCAGGACTCTGGACAATACATCTGTAATGCCACCAACGTCCATGGATACAGCCAGGCTTTCACACAACTGGAGGTGGATTGTGAGTGTGATCACATTCACACACTTGATTGTAAAATGACAACTTCAGCGTTTGATTATTTTTCTATGTATTTTGATACTCTTTCACATCCTAAAAATAAAATGTCTTCCGTAGCCCCTCCATACACCACCATTCTGCCTGATCAGGTGAGGCTCCGCCTAGGTGACACCCTTCGTTTGCAATGCCTTGCCCATGGGTCTCATCCAATCAGATTCCGCTGGAGCCGGGCTGGTGGGGGTAGTATGCCTGCAGGGGCAGAGTCTACCAAGGATGGCCAGCTCCGTATTGGCCAAGTGAGAATGACGGACACTGGAACGTACAAATGTGTGGCCACAAACCATGTGGGTTCCAGTGAGGCTGTAGCTAAGGTCACGGTCAAAGGTGAGTGTGGAGAAGGGCTGTTATTACATTGTGCTTGTCAGTAAGTAGTAAACACTTCAAAACATCTGACAGTTTCTCTCTGTTTGTAATTCTCAGCGTGAGCCCAGCTCATCATCCAGCCTCTCTTTGAAGACATTGTTCCATGCAGCTCCTGGTATCCAAGAACAATATTCAATAACAGGGTCACATCCTCTAGGAAGTATCAGCTCGTGAACTAGTGCCATTAGAGAAAATATTGACTTACAGTATAATTAAGAAATTCTTCATGTGACCCAATGTCGATTCGATGTTTAGTTTGAATTACATTTTTCATTAAATGCTTGTTATATTGCCTGTGGCGTTCCTATTCGTCAAGCACACTGGAGTCATGATACACTCTCCACCCTGTGCAGCATGAGTCAGAGGGATTAAGCACTAAGTGCTCAAAGGACAAATACCATGTATTTATGAGGCCTCGCTGCATCCAGTCCAAACAGAGCAATATAGTTGGTTAGAGCTATGTTGGTCCCCGGCCTTCTGCAATGCACACAATGCATTTGCTTCATGTGGGAACAGCTTGGATCTCTTGCAACAGTGCCCTTGTTGTTATTCAACTGTTTAGAGAGGGCTGATTTAATGCATTACAGTCTTTAGTGCAAGTATTGTTTTCCACTGGGTCTTATTTACAGCCCAAGGCTTTAGGAAATCAATTCAAGCAGACTCTTCGTGTGAGACAGTTGGGTAAGCATTTCTCCAGCGCTGGCACAGTGCAACGAAGTGTGGAGACAGGTCTGGCATCGCGAGACTAGGTCAACATGGACTTTCTAACTGTCCTTTAAAAGAGAAAAGTTCCTTCTGATCAACAACACTAATTATACACATTACTGCAACACTGAACAAATAGATAATACAATACTATTCTCTAGTCTCTTGCTTTGTTTCAGTTTTATGTCTTCACGCTGTCAAGCAGCTTTATATCTTCTTACAAGGAAAAGTACTCATTTAACCCCGGCATGGTGTCTGTTTTGCATCATTGTGGCTCCCTTTGCGCAATAACGAAAGGTCTTGTTCTTTTTTTACTCTACTTTTTAGAATAACCTTCAAATCTGGGTAAGATACATCCGCCTGCTGTCACCTCACACCATCCCCTTGCTTCACAGACAGACATGGGGGGAGGGTCGGTAACAGAAAAAGAGAATTAGACAATAAGCAGAATTAAAAAGGATTCGGTGTGTGTGTGTTTGTGTGTGTTTACGAGCAGTCAATACCAAATATGTAAGTGTATTTTTTAGACTCCCTTTACTTTCTTCCTCCTTTTTTTTAAAATACATTTCATAAACATACATACGTTTCCTCTATCAACCTTTATCTTTCGCCTTCTCCCAGTATTTTCCTCACTCATTTACATTCGAAAGTGAATGTAAAAACTTCTTCTGTGTGTGTGTGTGTGTGTGTGTGTGTGTGTGTGTGTGTGTGTGTGTGTGTGTGTGTGTGTGTGTGTGTGTGTGTGTGTGTGTGTGTGTGTGTGTGTGTGTGTGTGTTTCGCACAAGCCTGAGGGGAAATTCCAAATGTTCTTTTTTTTTTTGACAGTCTGAAATCATTATGCTCCAGCTATGACCCGGTGACTACCACCTTTAACAAAGGAACCAGTGAGGTGAGAGAGTTTCCTATGGAAGTGTGAGGTGGAAGGGTGGTGTCTTTTAGGTCTGTTGCCATGGCTTCTACCTGTGGAATTACGATAAGATGCGGGAAAGCAGGTCAATATGGGAACAATAGAAGTGGCATGGCATGGAATGGTGGCGCGATTACGGGATAGACAGGGTGGAGTTTCCCTGATTCTGCTCTGTGGTGCTTAGATGCAGAGAGAGCAATGTGTGAGATTCTGTATCTGATCGTTGATAAAACTGTCTTTTTGTTTCTCCCAGCCAGCTGGGTGGAACTCGGAGTGATAGCCAGACATTGTTGAATAAACTACCGTTCTCTAAAAAAGAACACAATCACAGACAAAAAGGCTCAACGATATCTGTATGAATTTCTAGACTGAGAACAGCTTCTAGCCAAACAGAAAGTACTTTTGGCTTGGCCTAAGGGGATCAACGATCATTGTTCTGACTCAGGGTCTTGTGCTGCATGTCTATATCATTGAGAGGCTAGTATATTCCTTGTTCTGTCTCACACTGACCCAAAGGCGCGCGCTGGTGGGATCCATTTAGAGAGTCTTTTCGTTCCAGCTTCAGTGCTAAGAACAAGAGACAAGTAGGAGTGGAAGCCAGTCAGTCAGTCTGGAAAGGCAATAATCTTACAGCATCGACCTTGAGCCGGCCCTTCCATGGTCAAAAGAACTCCACAACGTCCAAACAAAACGCTCAACAGCTCCACCTACATCAAATGGGATAATCTGAATCTGGTCTAATCACTTCAACACAATTATAGAACAATGACAAAATATTATGAACAACAGTTCTGTTTTTTTCTAAGAGAATGCATTGATCATAGCCTAATTTTGCACATTTTGGTTGGTTTCATACACACAAACAGAAAGCCAACCAACTCCTTTGCATCAATCTTTCAAATGTCTGTAACGGTGAATTTGCCACCACAGTACGTACACGGTGCGTGGGTTTCAGGGTCTTGAGTTGACGTCACTTAAACCACTGAAATAAAAGGAAGGAGTTTGTGTTTCATATCTAGTTCAAAATGCGTGCTATAAAGACGGTACAGGAGGCCAGGAAAGAGAGTGTGGCAAGCAGAGAAAGAGAAACTGATATTTTCTCCATCCATCATCATCATCAGAATAGTCCTCTTCAGATTAAAGACTGCCCATAAGGGAACATTCAGTGGAAAACCCATGGGAAACGATCCCAAAGAGACCAACCCATAAGCCCCCTGATATCAAAGAGAGAGAGAGAGAGAGAGAGAGACTCCAGGATTATAGTTGCTTTACTTCTCAGTGTTTCCATAGAGAACGATGGTGGTCGTTAATCCAACAAGCTTTACAAATCGAGTTGGAGGAAATATAAACCATTCAACATTGCGCTCAGAGGGAGTCTTTCAGGAGGGAATCCAGTCCAGTTTAACAGATACACGTTGTTTTTCTAGTTAATACAGGTTTCTGTTTGGCCCATAGCATGTGATTTCAATTAAAAGATTAAAGCTACCATTATACACTCACTAATTCCAGATTTAATAGCTAGCGTTGCACGCCCCTTCTCAAACCCCCTGCTTTTCCCATCTTTGGTGTTCGCCTGGTTGGATGTTTGCTTAAACGTCCCTCTAAGTCATTTATTATACCCATTATAAACGTATTATTTCTAGCATTCTTCCATATTTACATGTGGATTACACAGACCAGCTTTGCTATGTGTGCGTGTGTTTGTGTGTGTTGTTGTGTGTGATTCTTGGCATCTGAACACACCTCAGTGCAATGTAGACGTGACTGTAGACTGTTAGACGTTCCATGACCCAAACAGAGAATGACCTAAAATAGACCCTAGGAGGCTGATTATGATTAATCGAAAGTGAACTATGCTTCACCTTCACAAGGTACAGATTCCCTCTGGTACTGTAGCTAGGTCCAGGTAGAGGCAGGCAATATTTTAAACAGTGTACAGCACCATCCATTTACACAGCCACATTAATAGATGCCATTAACAAATGCACTTCCCAAGGCCCAATTATGGGATCTATTCACTCAAACTGCAATACATGGACCTTAAGATGACAGCAAATTTGTATTACTGTGATGCTGCTGTAACAGTACGCCAGCACACGTAGTTCATATTCCTCAAAAATCCTCAAGATTATCTCAACCCTTGTGACATGATAACACCCTTCATTTGAAAAAAAAACTAAGAAGGTCTGGAGTGCTCAGAGGTTCATACACAGTAAATGTGATGAAGGTACTCTTTGGTAGGGAAAATAAAAGTTCAAGAAGTCCAAAGCGTCATTCCCTTTGGTGGATTTTCCCCAGGTTAAAGATGTTTTACACAGTCTGTTACATGTCAAGCCTGACCCCCTGACCCAGGAGCTGAGCTTAGGGAGTGTCATGAGATAACCAGCTCGATCCACAGCCAAGTCAAACCAAAGACTGGGTCAACGAAGGGACTGTCCAGGATGTTTGCTCAAAGCACCGAGCCATGTCATGCTAAAATAACAGAGGGAGACCATCGCGAATCTCATGAGGCCTTGCTGACATGCCTTAAAACATCTCTCCGTTTGGGTTTTTTGGAGTGATGGCCTTGAGTTTTTCCCTAGCCATATCGTTTCCGGGGGCGTGTGTTTGTGTGGGAAAGCATGGGAAACCAAACAGACTTTGCCGGGCCAATGGACAGGACTTTTGCCTCATTTGTGACGCCAGCACTAAGCTCCTACATCCTGCATCCATTCCTGATGTGTTGTGTTTGCCATCTCAGCCACAAATTTGTTTCATACCCATGTAGTAATAGAAGTGTCCAATTAAAACTACGGGAGGACATTCATGAACTGGGGATCTACGTAGAGGTAAGACTTGGGGAAATGATAAGGTTAAAGTTCAAGCAACATTGTGGCTACAACTACAGCTTAGGAGAAATAATGCATTATGTACAGTACCAGTCAAAAGTTTGGACACCCTTTCCAATTAAAGTGAATGTACTGTACATGGTTTAGTAGTTCCACCTTCTCTAAATGAAACATGTATTTGATGATTCATGATGTAAGGATTATTTAGCAACTTCAGGATTATTTTAATTTATGGTTCCTGTTCTTAAAAAACTCAAAACTACTCATTCATTTTTGTGTGACGTTCGGTAAATCGTCATTTTGAACCTCAATTACAGTGTTATTATGTCCAAACTCAAGCTGCATGGCCAGCATTTTATAAACTTGTTGATAGTTTGATGGATTACCATTAAGTTGCTTAGGCCATCAGACAAGCACAATACCTGCACGTCCAACTGTCACATCTCAGAGGACATACCGGCGCGTTATTCCTCTTTGTGGGTTTCTTTCACTGTGGTTTGGCAATCATATTAGTGTTACTTCCTCCATGTCACATGACCAGGGAGTCAGATGGTCTGACTTCGGAATAAGTACCAACCGCCAAACATCCATGTACACAGACACACACACACACACACACACACACACACACACACACACACACACACACACACACCGATCATACTAAGAATCTGTCTGCTTACAGTTAGCTCCTTGTTAACTCAAAAAGCTGAGCACCGAGATATTCACTTCACTTTCAGCTTCCTGTGTGTCTGCAGCTGCAAGCCTGTCTGTATGTGTAATCACATGAAAACAGATGTTGTAGTGGGACATTGTTAATACTGCAATACTATTTTAGTATACAAATCTCTGCAGAGACGGAAGCTCTCTCTCAATTTTGTCATCACGCATTAACAATTGCAATGACTTCTCTTTCACATTTCATCATTAATTGTATGCATGTCTGTCTGTGTGGGTACGTCACACGTTTGTGTGTGTTTGGGGGGGAAAGCTTATTTGAGTTGTCATGCCCTTCCTGCACTTTATAGGCAGAGTTTGAAAGGTTCCTTGTCTTAAGAATGTGTGCAACATTGGACTGGCCCTATACTGTTTGGATTTGGTCTGTGGCGGGGAGAATGACATTCAGGCAGGCACTCTGGTTAGTGCACAATTCCAGAAAGTGCAATGTTTTGTTCTTGTTTACGGCTGTAACCATTGTGACTGAAACCACAAAAAACCCTGTCCTGGCCTCTTGTCACCAAAGGTGTTACATGTACCTTCTCTTCTGAAATACATGTGTTTGTTTGCGCAGGAAAGCATTTTTTTTTTCAAGGTGGTCTGTTTAACAATCTGATGCGGTCCAAACCCCAAGGACAGTTTCTTTCTGAAATAAATCCTGGCCAACACGAAACATGACCCTCTCCTCTGCTCTTTAACCTGGGAGTTATGTGTCGTCTGCGAGCTGAAAAGCTGGGCTTCCCTCAGGGTGGGTGAGGCGGTGGGATTTTGGGGGTGGGGAGAGGGCCTCAGTGAGATGTGGGTGTGGAAGACACAGCAGCAGAAGAAGAAAGAGTGGGATATGGAGGGAGATATAACATTACTTCCTGGCAAACTTTAAGTACAGCAGCAGCTGTTTAGACTAAGTGTTACTCATCCTTGCTCTGCCTCTCTCTCTCTCTCTCTCTCTCTCTCTCTCTCTTTCTCTTCCTCTCTCTCTCACACTGCCTCGAGGGAGAATTTCTCTGAACGGGCTTTTTAAACCCAGCCTGGGGGCAGGGATTGAGAAAGAGAGAGAGAGAGAGAGAGAGAGAGAGAGAGAGAGAGAGAGAGAGAGAGAGAGAGAGAGAGAGAGAGAGAGAGAGAGAGAGAGAGAGAGAGAGAGAGAGAGAGAGAGAGAGAGAGAGAGAGAGAGAGAGAGAGAGAGAGAGAGAGAGAGCGAGAGAGCGGAGAAGCACGTAGGCTGAACGAGGCATGCTCAGAGATGGACTGAACAGAGAGGCGGGGAGTAAACTAAAAGAGAACGTTTTTGTGTTGTTTTCAGCTCTCCTATTTTTCAGTAATTTTCTGACAAACTATTTCGTTTGTTTTGTTTGTTTTGGTAGGCATGGACCTATAATTCCGACCGTGGATTTACAAATCCAGTGGACTCCTAAGGAACATTTTATTTGTCATATTTTTTTTAACCGGACAACTCAACTCTTTCTGCTTTTCTGACATGGGGCGTGAAAGACTTCTATTCATTTTGGGTGAGTCTCCAAATTACAACTGTGTGTGTGTTTGTGGTTCTGAGTAAGACTGTAAATCATGAATAGAGTACAAGACACAATTTCTGAGACCAAATTGCAGTGACATTTCACGAGCCGTCAGTGCAGTACTTGCAGTGTGACACTGCTTGACTAATTACCATTCATTCACATATCCTCTTCTCTTTTATTTTATAGTCAGAGAGCCTTCCAATTATTTCCAGGAATTCTTGTAGCATGAGTGGCTTGTGCTATAATGTCACTTAGTGGTTTTAACATAATTGTAACCCACTAACTGTAAAATGGCTTTGATGTGTCACTTGACTTCCAGTATTGCGGTGTGCTGGATTTCACCCTATGTACACCCACGTATGCATTTCTCTCTCTGTCTTTCAGTCTCATTCTCTTTCATGGACACACACACATAAACACAAAGTACAGTTAGGGAGTACTGTGACCTGCTCCTCTACGTTTGTGTCAAACAACATTTATAACAGGATACATCTGTTCAGATTTACACTTAGAAAAGTGATGTTTAGCTTATTCTCAGGGAGGCCAAGTTTGTTATAAAATAAAAGCAAACAAGTTATACTACGTCTACTGTAGGCTAGTTCAACTGCATGGCACGTTTGACAAACTGTTCATTTCTAGATTTGCACTGGTCATTTAACACTCTTACTCTGAAATCGATTTCTTGTGATTCACAATACAGATCATTGTCAGTTCTAGAAAGTTTGGAAATTAAGGTTTAATTACAAATGTAGAAACTGTATACCCTTATGTGTAAATATTTTAGAAAGACTTGATTTTGAAAAAGTTGCTCTAAATGTTATGTTTATTCTTTATGTGTATGTTTGTTCAAGTCATGATTTACTTTAGTTGATGCTATTTTATGAATCATTATGTCATTTTTGTTTGTCCCAAATCTTTAATAAGTGTTTCACTCTCCTCCAAGGTCTTCACTTCTTGGTTCAGCTGAAATTTATCGTAGGGAATGGTAGGTATCTTTCCTGATTAGTCATTGTCCAACCATTAAAGCTTGCAAAAAGCACAATTAATTCGGTAGCAAGATACGTACTACATAGTGCTGTTTAACCTGCAGTTTGATTCAGCTAATAACTCACTATTAGCATAAGGTGTAACTACGATTTTAGATATTAATATAGGTCATGTTGCTCTTTCTGTTTGTCAGGTGGAGAAGAACAAACATTCAATCATGGTTTGGCTAATGCAAGTTGTGATGAGACTGAAAACATCACCTGTAAATGCGACAAAGGGTTCAAAAATACTATGGACTTAGAAAGATTTACACCCACTGATGGACAATGCAAAGGTGAGTAATTGGCCAGTGCCAGATTAAATACAAATGAATGAATTTAGAAGGCAAGCTTCTGCCTTGAAATCACAATACACCAACACCTGAGCCAACAAGCTGTGCTTTATTCATGCACAAATTTTTTCGTCTATCTGACTCTATCACCTAAATATAGCATTAGCACTAACCACACCCCAAACCCCAAACTCAAAGCTGCCAACTAGGACAAACAGCTACCGAGAAATGCTTTTTTTGGATGCGACAAAAACATATGGTTTGAAAAACATTTCAGTTGCAGACAGGACTGTACCTCTCTCTGTATCTTGTTTTTTGACAGATATCAACGAGTGTACTGAATCCCTAGACCATTGTGACAAAAACAAACACTGTATAAAAGAAGGGAGCTCAGACTCTTGTAATAAAACTTCTCAAGCCTGTAAAAACACCATTGGGTCCTACACATGTGTCTGCAAAGAGGGCTTCACCCATGGAGAGGGAGTGTGCAACGGTGAGTAGGAAACACTTTGTCTTCCCAACTTTACACTTCTATTCTATTGCCTGTGTGTGTTCACTTGCTTGTGTGTGTGTGTGTGTGTGTGTGTGTGTGTGTGTGTGTGTGTGTGTGTGTGTGTGTGTGTGTGTGTGTGTGGGTAGGTGGGTGGGTGTGTGTGTGTGTATGCTTGTGTGTGTGGGTGGGTGTGTGTGTGTGTGTGTGTACACAAGCATATTGTGTTTGCCACTCTGAAAGCAGATTGTGCGTTTTTACCAGTGCAGTAGATTAGTGTGGGTTGCACGTCATGTCAGCAAGCAAACGTATCTACAGAGGGGACCAACAAACATGATCCAACATGTCCCTAGGATTATCTACACACATAGGACTAACTTTACTGTTAACACAACAGCGTTTGGGACTCGATGCGGGTTTGCGTGCTAACACTTTCTGTCTCCATCCTCCCCCGTTCAGATATAGACGAGTGTGCTCAGGATGCGGGCAGATGTGGCGGGCCAGCAGCTGGAAATTGCAGCAACACTGAGGGCAGCTATAAGTGCACATGTCATCAAGGATACAGTAATTTTGGCAACGACCAGCTCCAATGCTCAGGTGTGGTCAGAATATGACACAAGTAAACTTCTGTGAACTTACATGATATGCCTCTGGGCCCTGACTATTGTACAGCATTTTCATTAAGTGTTTTTAAAGTCAAGACAAGAGTAAGAGAGGGGGCATTGTGATAATTGAGGGCTTCATGTGAAAAAACGACACAAAAGAGCCAAGATTATTTATGTATATAGCTATTTAATCCTATCATTTAAGATTTTATCATTATAATCTGCTTGAGGGATTGCATTATTTATGTTTACTCACCCCTGAAGAAAATTCATTTGAGGACCTGGACCAACGATCTCCCTTTAAGGCTTTCTTCAATGTGTTACAGGGGAGAAGATGTAAAAAGCCAAATACCAAAACAGAATACTCATGTTCTCGACTTCATTGGCTACCATCTCAAAATGGTTCCTAGAACACGATTTAAAAACGAAACTCTAGGAACTTTAACGTTATAGTCCGTTGTAGTCCCTGTAGCTTACGTGGGTAGCACCGTGAGGGTTAAGGGTTATATCTGTGTTATCCATTGCTCGACTATGGCCTCTTATTTAAAAACAAATATATAATATGGTTTTTGTTTTCATACCCAAATTGTAGTATAATGAGCACAACTGCAAATACAGGCTACTCAAAGTTTGCATATTTTAGCTGTAGTGTACATAGTTTCCTGACTACAATGCAGGTGAAACCCCATCAGATCCTACATCCTGCCAATGATCAATGTTTTTTTTAACTGTTTGCACATGTGGTTTCCTGTTATAATTTGTACCAATGTACAAGTGCTGTTAATCTAGTCTCCTTTTTTTCCCGATTATAGAGCTGAGCTGTGACTTTGAAGCGGAAGACACATCTGCACCGGTGAGTAGCAACACACATTGGCTATGGCGTGCTGTTGAAGTTAACATAGTATAAGTATTCATATTTGCAGTATGTGAATGTTTTATTATTATACTCTACTTGCAATTGGGACCCAACAATAAATAGTATCTGCTATTTTAAATTAGGTTGACAATAAAAAATAATGTGCTTTGTTTATCCAGCCTCTTCCAGGTCTGTCAGGCATCATGTCTCTGATAAAGGACAGCTGCCTGGCTCTGTCTGACCCCCAGTCATCTGGAGGGAAACTTCATGGAGAAATGTTATTAGAGGTGGGAAAAACTGACTTATGAATATATGCATATATACAGTATTTAATTTATTTATTTGGTTTTCATAGTGTCTAACCTTTTCTCTTTTTTTGATAGAACCTGTTCACGGCTACTGACAAAATCCTCTCTCCTGAAGACCTGGGAAACAGGGATGTAAGTGGGTTGCTAGGTGCTGTGGAGGATGCCATGAGGCTAATTGGACCCCAGCTTACAAAGAATGAGACCAGAATGGAAACAGAACACACAGGTTGGATCACAGTAGACTAATATTTTCTACCGATAATATGGTACATTCACAGGTTTGAAATCAATATCTAATGCTATAAATGCAGGAATATGAGTGTGCACACTATAATACTGTTTTTAAAAAGTATATTATGTTATTGGAATATGAAGTTCAATTTTAGTTAGAACTTAATTAAATTCCCTTTTTGAGAACAGAAGCAAAGCTAGCCATTAGGAGAGGAAAGACTCCACCCACTGGGTTGCTCAGTCTGACCAATGAGAACGCTAGTCTGGACATCAGCTGGGAGACAGTATCTAAGAAAGGACCATACCCTGGTAGGATCTTCTCTTCTCTTCTCTTCTCATCTCTTCTCTTCTCTTCTCTTCTCTTCTCTTCTCTTCTCTTCTCTTCTCTTCTCTTCTCTTCTCTTCTCTTCTCTTCTCTCCTCTCCTCTCCTCTCCTCTCCACTCCTCTGCCAATCTTTCTAACCATCACCAATACCCAATATATCGCCCTGTCCGTTAGGCTATGCTAGTGCAGCGTTGGTGAGCTACAAGACCCTAGAGAGTTCCGACAGTGTTAACGGTTCCAGTTCATTCAGGAACCTCACAGCCAGCCAGGAGGCAGGTTCAGAGATGAGATCCTACCAGGTCATCTCCAAGGTTGTGTCCGCTGTGGTCTCCAGCCCTTCCACACAGAACCTGGAGTCCTCTGTCACCCTCACCTTCAGACACTTACAGGTGGACAATAATTTAGATAACGAAAGGTCAATTATTTTACATTTTCAACTAATTTGCATATTTATATTGTATTCTCTCTATCTCTCTGTACCTCTCTATCTGTCTTTCTGACAGTTCGACAAGCATTAACATTTAGTCAATGATTTTCTTCTCTTTATCCTTCTGTACCTCACCATCTTTCTTCCTGTCTCTTTAGATACACAGACACACATACACAGTCTTGTTAACCACTGGGGTTTTATATTATCAGCCTTCTACTGAGGTAAACTACACCTGTGTGTACTGGGCAGCTGGCTCAGATGGTCCAGGGGGGATGTGGTCCACACACGGCTGTACACAGGAATGGTCGAACTCCACACACACTGTGTGTGTCTGCTCACATCTCAGCAGCTTTGCCGTGCTCATGAGTCTCCATCCCAGAAAGGTAAGACACACACACACACACACACACACACACACACACACACACACACACACACACACACACACACACACACACACACACACACACACACACACACACACACACACACACACACACACACACACACTTAAGAAGTAGTTGGTTCCTTATACTCTGACTGTGGTCACCTCTCTGTATTATCTTTCTGGCTCTAGGATCCATACCAGTTGGTGCTGCTGACCAGACTGGGCCTTTCTATCTCCCTGGTGTGTTTGGCAGCGTGCATCCTCACCTTCCACTTCTGTAGGTCCATCCAGGGAACACGCACCACCATCCACCTTCACGTCTCCATCTGCCTCTTCATGGCCGATCTCATCTTCCTCGTGGGGATATCAAGCACTGAGCCCAAGGTATGTTCACTTGTGTGTGTGTGTGTGTATGTGTGTGTGTGTGTGTGTGTGTGTGTGTGTGTGTGTGTGTGTGTGTGTGTGTGTGTGTGTGTGTGTGAGAGAGAGAGAGAGATTCATTTACAGTAACAAAGTTCATAGAGTTGGTTTTTGACCATTTGCTCCCTCCTGATTTACTGTTGTTACTTTAAGTAGTCAATTAACACTTTATTGGTCTAGAGAACAAACCCCCTATGCACTTCATTCTCCTGACTAAAAGTGGTTGTATGAGGTTGAATCCTATTTTTACCTGACAATTATTTTTCTAAACCAGCATGATTAATCTCTTCTGCCCACTTCCCCCTTTTCTCTCCCTCCTCTTTGCTCTTTTGGCAGGCTGGCTGCACACTGGTGGCCGTCCTGCTCCATTTCTTCTTCCTGGGGGCGTTTAGCTGGATGCTGCTGGAGGGGGTGCAGCTGTACCGCATGGTGGTCCTGGTGTTCAACACCACCATGCAGCCCCTGCCCCTCTATGGGGTCGGCTATGGCCTCCCCCTGGTTATAGTGGCCATATCGGCCATCAGCAGACCCTATCACTATGGCACGGACAACCAGTAAGTGTGTGAGAAAGGGAACACCGTGATAGTCTTTGCGTAAGACAACAGAAGAGCAAACTTCATCTCTGCGTAAACGTAAACGACCACTTCAATTGTAATATTTGATTACAGTAAGAACGAACCGATTCAGTGTTTCATTACGATTGTTTATTATTGTTATTGTTAAGTCACTGCCCTCTGCTTTCTCCTGTCCTGCTTGCCAGCTGCTGGCTTTCCCTGGAAAAAGGCTTCATCTGGAGCTTCTTCGTCCCTGTTGCCGTCATCATCCTCCTCAACATTTTCTTCTTTATGGTCACCGTTTGGAAGCTGGCCCAGAAGTTCTCCAGCCTCAGCCCCGACCTTTCCAACCTACGCAAAATCAAGTCAGTCTGTTTCCGTGTATACGTGTGTATACGTGAGAGAGAGAGAGAGAGAGAGTGATAGAAAGCGTCAGTCGACAGAATGTGTATTCTTTTCATAAACAGAGGAGCTGCTACACAAGTAAACCAAACCTCCTGATGGGACAGATTAGTGGGGAACAGAGAGTGAGTGGAGTGGAGGGCAGCTTTTGGGAGTCGTCCCGCAGGACAAAGAGAAATGGATGAAAAAAATATCTTAGAGAGCTGGGTAGAAGAAATGAAGAGAACGTTTTTCCTAGCATTACCCCTGCCTTCCAACAGACCACGTTTGAGGTCTGATGCTGCTTGTTTAACTTCTATTCCCCATCTCCACTCCCCTCCCATTCACCCTCCCAGACATTTTATTTCCCTTTTGTCTCACTCTGCTCCTCAGCTGTACTCTGTTTATGCCTCCATCCGTACATTACATTTACACAGCAAACCGTTTCAGTGACTCCCCGTCTTTGTCGTACTGCCTACGTCTTGTTACAGTTTACTAAATATGGTGGCCATTTTTGACGTGTTTAACTAGTGTGTGTTTATGTGTTAGTGTGTGTGTTAGTGTGTGTGTGTGTGTGTGTGTGTGTGTGTGTCTGTGTGTGTGTGTGTGTGTGTGTATACACACAAAGTAGTCCATATAGTTTCTCAGCATCCCTCTCTTCCCTTCTCCTTCCCTGCAGGGTCTTTACAGTGACTGCTGTGGCTCAGTTGTGTGTGTTAGGGCTGATGTGGATATTTGGAGCCTTCCTGTTCCAGGAGGAAGGGACAGAAGTTGTGGCATACATTTTCACAATGCTCAACAGCCTCCAAGGGGCTCTCATATTCATCATGCACTGTCTATTGTCGAAACAGGTAGGAGAGCAGGGAAAATATGTATGTTTATGTGCATGTTGTTTTATTTTATTGTATTTATATAAATGACACGACTAACTGCTCGGCACACATCAATCTGTATGCAATTTGTTTTTGAAAAATATGCTACAAATTTGTAACTGTAATATTTAATTAAAAAGAAGGAAGATAAAAAAATAATGCAGCTACTTTGATTTCTCATTGTTTTCTGCTGCCCTCCACAGGTGAGAGAAGAGTATAGCAAGTTACTGTCTTGCGTCTGCACTGCCCAGAAGAAATATTCTGACTACAGCACTACCAACGCATTTTCTAGTCAATCACAGGTAACCATAGATGTTTAGCAACTCTCTGCTTAGCACTATGCTATTGTAGTTCTTCTGCCTTTTGTAAAAGCACACATTTTGACAGAGTATGTTTTTTTGTTTCAGCCATCGCGGAGTGACCAAAACACAGGAGAATCAATGCTGTGAGGATTTTAATCATCAGACATCTGTCCATGAGGCTGTCTAAGAATGTAGTAAAAGAGGTTATTATGCTTTGGACTCAAAATCCTGTATTTGTGCGACAACAAACAACCCCACCCCCCTCCACCCCTTAACACACACACACACACACACACACACACACACACACACACACACACACACACACACACACACACACACACACACACAAAAGCAAAACAAAATAATGCAGGAGAATGTTCAGGGAACTAGTTGTAAAAAGGTACTTTACGTTGACTATAATCGCAATCTGAATAAGCTTCAGGTGATATATTCATCATTTTTTAAATATTTCTATTTATTACCAAGAGCACATGTCTAGCTTCTTTTGATAAATGTTGAGAGATATGTGAACGGAGGCTGTTCAAATAGGTTTTAACAGACCAAATTCATTTTATGCTGTATTTACTTTGATTTTAATGTGAAAGGAGGCAAAGAGTATGAGTTTTAGAAAGTTACTCTTTGATCAGTATTATCATTATCTTCATTTCTTTTGCCCTAGAATTGTTTCAAGTAATAAGCCAACAGAAACTAATTTGTGGTTGTATGTTTTAAATTGTCAAATACCTGTTCAAATTCATACTTTCCTGTAAACACTTAAAAATAATGAGTAATCTCTTACTCATGGCTTTGGATAAAGCTTTTGACTGAAGCTGTTTTAAACTGTTACTGAATAATTGAGCTATACAATACAAATAGTTTTTAGGCTATGTCTATGAAAGCTAAAGGTAAACAGAGAAAATCCTTTCAAAGTCGAGGAAATGTTTTCCAAAAATATATTGGCCATTGGATAGGCTTGGCGGCTGTCAGATAAGCAGGTAACGAAGGCTTGCTTCTGATTGTTTGGTAACTTTGCACTTTTTATTGCCAATTGAAACGTCGCTTGTAAAATAGTTTTGTGTGAGTTTATGCAAGACAGTCCATTTAATATTGCTTAGAATGTAATGCACTGTAAGCCTGTATATTTGTCATTAGATACAATTCTCTGGTCTGAATCTTTTATCACCTATTTTTTTATTTCTGCTTCAATCAATATTAGTTTTATGTGCGGTACAACAGTATTAAAAAATAAAAAAAATCTCTTTATGCACAAGGACAATTGAGAAGGCTTCTGGATTTCATTGAATCTTCATCGTCAGGAGTCCAATGCTTGTTGTGGTGTCCAAAAGAGCGAAATAAGTAGACTGTTACTTTGCTAATAATGTGGATAGTTGGATGGATCACAGATATTTTCTTTTGGTAATATTACAACGTACCTTTACACCAAGAGAGAAAGAGAGAGAGAGAGAGAGAGAGAGAGAGAGAGAGAGAGAGAGAAAGAAACAGATATATAGAGAGGAGGGATAGGGAGAAACAGATAAGTGTGACGAGACGAGACATGCTCAGAAGTGGGACTGAGCCTATCGTAACAAAGATTTGTGGTTTGTTTTGGTATCCCATTGGACCTACAATTCTGATCGTGGATTTTACAAATCTAGTGGACTAGATGTTTTTTTAACCGGACAACTCAGACTTTCAACAGACCACTCAACTCTTTCCGCTTATCTGACATGGGGCGTGGAAGACTTCTGTTCATTTTGGGTGAGTCTCTAAATTGCAACTGTGTGTGTGTTTGTGGTTATGAGTAACACTGTAAATCATGAATAGAGTACAAGAAACAATTTCTGAGACCAAAGTTCAGTGCCATTTCACGAGCCGTCAGTGCAGTACTTGCAACGTGACACGGCTTGACTAATTACCATTCATTCACATATCCTCTTCTCTTTTATATTATTGTCAGAGAGCCTTTCAGTTCTTTCCAGGAATCCTTATAACGCGAGTGGCTTATGCTACCATGTCACTTAGTAGATTAAGTATTACTGTAATTCACTAACAGTAATATGGTTTTGACGTTAAAATGTGTCACTTGACTTACTGTATTGTGGTGTGTCGGATATCACCCAATGCACACACACCTACGCACAATACACAGAAATGTGTTCACACACACACTGCTCTCTCGGGTGTAGGTTTGAGGTCAAACATGATTTGAATGGTTATCTGATCTGTTATCTCATGGTTTCTGTCAATGAGGAAGTGGAATAGGGAAATCAGACAGACAAACAGAGACAGAGAGAGAGAGAGAATGAAGGACATAATACACATAGAGGACTGAGTATGTGTGTTAGAAGGAGAGAAATAATCTCTTACCCTGCACCCATTACTGAACAGACGCTGGTCGTTTTCAACATACAGTTTGTGAGGCCCTGTGTCTTACTTTCCATTAGAAGTTCTCTCCCTCCTTCTTTCTCTCAAGCACACACACACACACCCCATCAGTGTCTGCGTTTGTAGGTGTGTTATGACCTGTTTCTGTATGTTTCATGGGAAAACATTCATTCCAAGAAAATCTGTTTAGACTAGCCACTGCAAAAGTGATGTGTAACTTAATATCAGGGAGGTCCAAGTAAAAGATTGCCAAATTGTATTCATACACTTGTTTTTGTTCTTATGAATCAAATTTGGTTAAAAAGCACACAAGTTAAACTTTGTCTATGGTCACACACAACTACATGGCAAGTTTGCCAAACTATTCACTTTTAATTTCAGTACTTGCACTGTTCGTTTAACACTTTTACACTCCCTTTTTTGTCATTTACAATATATATGACATGTCACTACTAGAGAATGAAAGGAAATGTAGGTTTGGAAATCTAATTTAGAAACTGCATACCCTTTGTGTAAACACTAAATATGAATAGTTTAAATGTACCATAAGTATTTTCAATGTTGTGTTTATTTCTTAATTATGTGTTTTTTTAAGCAATCATTTATGATAGTGGATGTTACTTTTCTAATTGCCTGACTTGCCTCTAACCAGTGTTCCACTCTCCTCCAAGGTCTTCACCTGGTTCAGCTGAAAGGTATCATAGGCAATGGTAGGTCTCTGCCCTGACTAGTTCTTGTCCAGTCCTTGAAGCTGACAAAAAGCGGTCCAAAACTATGCTAACGGCTTAATTAATTCGATAGCAAGATGTTCACTAGCGCTGTTTCACCTGCTGTTTGCTTCAGTTTGATTCGACCTGAATCTTAGCCATGTAGCTGTTTCTGTTTGTCTGGTTCAGGGGAAGAACAAACAAGTAATGTATTGGAAAATGCAAGTTGTAATTGGATTGGCAACGAACTCAGTTGTAAATGCGACTATGGATTCATCAATACCATGGACCTATTAAGGTTTGAACCTGGAAACGGAAAATGCAAGGGTGAGTACTTGGCCAGTGCCAGACAAAATACAAATTAATTAACTTCGGCCTATAAGCAAGCTTCTGCCTTGAAATCCCAATACACCAACGCCTGAGCCAATGAGCTGTGCTTTATTAATTTATTTTCATTTTTCTTACAATCACCTCGGCACAAATAACATAGCCTTGAGGTCATTTTTCAAAACCTTGGACACAACACTCAATATTGTCAGCACTTGTAACACAAGGGACACATTTTAAAAATCTCGCATTTTGCAGACAGATCTTTGCAGAAACCTTGTAAATTCAGAATTATTTGTTCAAATTGCTAGCTCATGATGAAATACCATAGGAATAGTATTTAGTAGTACACAGACTTCGGTCAAAACAAACTAATTTGAGACATCTTCCTCAGCTGACTGTCTTGAAATACAAAACCTTTGTCTACTCTGCCACCATGTGGAAGCAATCATCAGTAACGAGTTGTCAGTGTTGTAAAAGCAATGACAAGGGCCTGCACGTACACACTGTAAACCTGTCAGCATTGTCTGGAACAGTGGTAAATGGGACCATAGAAACAGTGTCTGAAACAGAGGGGATTGTGATCAAATATTATGTCCAGAGATAATGTGGTTCATGTTTCATGGTTGTCTTTGGATCTTTTGAACCTGAAAATGTTATGATCTAAACACGTAACATTGTTTATCAGTGTTAATAAAGCTATGCATTAGGAGTAACGTAACATTTAGTTATCATTTTGAGCATTTGTAATCATTGTTAGTTAGATACATGCTATGGAATGAAAGGACACTAAATCAAAATATAATGTGAATTACATTTTGAAATGGTAATACTTTTATGTTATCCTGTGTCTTTTTGAACTGGTGATTTATGTTCAATTAATCAATTAACTTAGGTTTATGTTTACTGTATCCCAGCATAAAAAAAAAGGGTTTTAAAGTTTTGTAAAAAGTACATTTTGATTATCTGTTTTGAGTTTGTGTCTAGATATTTGAAATATTAACACATTTCTGAAATTAGTGTCAAAGCAATCGTAAAAAACTTTTTTATGTCTTACTCTCACCTAAATCTAGCATTAGCACCAACCACAACCCAAATCCTAACTAAAAGCAGTGTTAATTTACTGCGGTCACGCCATCTACACTTCAGTGAGTTAAACTGGACAAGCATTTTTAATTTCGTTTTCATCTTCGTCCTTACCAAAAATTGTAGTCAAATTTTGGTAACATAATTTTGTTTAGTCTTAGTCAAGATTTAGGCAGTGGTAGTCAGTTTTTGTTTAAGTCCAAATTTAGTCAATGTTTTAGTCCTGACTCCTGAGGGTAATTAACATAAATAGCTATGGTTTATATGCACACTTCTTGAAGGCCACACGCGGCGCCCTACGCAAGAAGCTGATGTTAACCGTCTATATACCGTTACCTTGGCAGACAGGGTTTAGCTAGATTTGGAACTCTCAGAAGGTTACGTGAGCTTGTTCAAGTTATACTGTTGGGCTGGCTTTTGCTCAAAATAGCGTTGACACAAGACTCAACAGGGGGAAATTATCATCAAATGAGAAAGATGCATGTAGGCAGAGATAATTTGTCATGCAATTAAATTAATGGTTAAAAATAAAACAACAAATGCCTTGAGACGGCAACTTTGATCTGGGTTGTCTGCCAGAACAGAGCCAGCTATTTAGTCTCGTCTTAATTCGTCAGGGTATAATTAACTAAGATTTAGTCTTAATTTTTGTCGCCAACCTTTCTTTCATTTACGTTGTCGTTACAATTTAGTCCTGAAAAAATGGTCGTCAACATGGCCGCCGCCGTCAGTATTGGCAGTATTGCCATGGCAATACTACTTCTCAAACAAGTATTGCCTGGCAATACTGCTTTTCGCAGACCAAATAGCGTTTTTTTTCACGTAGAAGACTTCAGCAACCTTCAACAAAAACCAAATTTTATCTAATGAATAATCTGATTGCACCTGCTGCGATATATGAACACATTCAAACTTTATCAATGGACATGATGCGGCTGTGGTGCGCGTGCACTTTGTTAAAATTCTTCCTCTAGTCTCCAGCCAGGCCGCTACTGTCAGAGACAGCGGGAAACAGCTCGAGACGTGACTGTCGTGACCGATGCTCAAGCTAGGCTTCTCATGTTATTCTACACTGACTGTAAAACAAATCTTTACATTTACAGGGATTTTTTTTTTTTACAGTGTATTTAATAAGAGGTTGCTTAGGAATCATAACAGTAGGCCTAATACATTAAAGCTAAAGGTTGTTGAATGTTAGACAAACTCTTGAAAAATCACATCCATCTAACTAACTAGCGCGACTATACTATTGTCATCACATGAAACTACACAACCAGAGGAATACATTGGTATCAGGCTTGTTAGACTAGCTTGTCGGCAAGCGGACAAAATTTTTCTCTGAAGTTAGGTTACATTTTGGCGAGAGAAAATGTAAGTTAAAAGGCTAACTGAGTAAACTAGCCAACACCAGTGTTTACTTTCTTCACTGGGATAGCGTTTGCAAGGCAGGAGACAAAAAGAGAAGGAGAATGCGAGTGAGAGGATGAATAGAGACAGAGCAGGTATTTGTGACAGTGTTTCCTCTTTGGCAGTACCTGCTCTTTAAAATGTATTATAGCTCTTGCTCAAATATAATAATAAATGCATTTCAAATGTAGGCCTATGCAAATTTAGGATTTGCTGCCCATACAGGGTGGATTAACTATTGGAAACACCAGTTTTCCATAAACATTAATCATGCTATTTATTAATGAATGAAAATGCTGCTATTGTGTCCGATGTTGATGATGACACGTTTCTAAATCATACAATCTCCATATATGTAACTGAAAAGGTTTTATTTAAAATTTAAAATGTATAAAGAAGAGAGGGGAGTGAGAGAGCAGGTTCTTCTAAGAAGAGAGAGACAAGAGAAGATGGCAAGAGAAAGGGAAAACAAATAATCTCGTGAAGGAATAGACTATAGTAATGAGTTTTTGAACACTTACAATGCTAGCCCTGAAAGATAGCCAAACCTCAAAGATACTCTGCTTAATTTGTTAAACGGTGAAAGGGATTTCAATGCAATGAGAAACTGAACAGAAGAGTAATTTCAATATTGGCCACATTTGTGACTTATCTTGTGGTAAATGAAAATTAGACTAGTAGAATTAATGTGACTGACAAAGTCTGACATGATTTCCTTAGTGATGTGCTACTCAAATGCATTCAGATTTATACTGTAGTCTTATTGAAATTTTCGAACAAGGACTCATGACCAGATGACCTCAGTATTTCCAAAATCCTGGCTATGGCCTTGAACATACATATTGATGAATTTCAACATTGTAATTAATACAATTGTACATAAATGGAGTTTGTATGTGTTTAGACATGTACATGACTGTAGCTGTCAGCTGTTGATGAGACTTAATTCATGATGTATACAGATAGATATTATAATTGTCTTAAAGGTGCAGTATGTAGTTCTAGAGAATTGGGGAAAAAATTGCAAGAATTTGAATCACAACACTCAAAAAGGCCAACCTCCTGAGTCTTTGGTCCCTCCTATCCCTCTCAATGGCCCAGCCCACACATGCCCGTGCGTGCTCTGACTTGACTTCATGAGCCTGAGCAAGGCAGTGTATCATGAGTCATATTTTTGGTTCTCACCAACAACGCATAAAGCGATGATTCCGGACACAAATTACCGTTTCCATAGTAACGACATACAGTTAGCTAACGTTAACAAAAACTATTTCATAATTTGATTCCCCGATTAGTATGAGCTAGTGCATGACAATTGTTTTTATTTGGCTGCAATTGGCACCATTGCTACTATACGTTGCCGAGTATATCCAATATGCATGTAAACGAATAATGCATTTTTGACATAAGTCTGGTGCTATACTTCCTTACGTTCTAAAACTGCACTTGGCGATTGACAAGCCAAGTCTTTCGCCACAACATGCAACGACTTAAGCCGCCTTGCAACCACAGAACTAATTCACACCGCTGCTACTTTTGTCTGCGACGCGAATTGTAACAACAAGCTTGTTTGGAGGGTGACGCTGTAAGCAGGAATTTTACCTAGGAGTGTGCACGCGAGGTGATTGACAGGCAGGTAGCCCTTACTCCTTGCAAAAACTCTCCTGATTGGTTAGGGATAGGCAGCAGTCCCTAGATTTTTTAAAAGCTGAAAACAGGTCCCAGGGTGCTCATGTATAGCGCACCTTCTCTCTGAGCATTTGGTTTAATGATATCCTCCAGGAGGTATGTAATAAACGTAAAAAAACATATAAAATGTAATCTATTACTAGAAATTCAAACTTACATACTGCACCTTTAATGGGGGTTCATGCTTCTTGGCCCCCGCCCAGTGATTTTATTCATAATTACATTAATTCATTGTTAGTTACTCACAAATGTTTAACATTTAAACGTACAATAACAGCACTGTACAAAATAGGTAGCTTTATGAGTTCTTTATCTAACGCATACACCATAATATGGTGATTGGCGAAATAGTTTGGCAATACTACTTTTACACTGACGATGGCACCTCTGGTAGTCAACATATACTTCCAGTCAAAAATTTTCGTTGACAAAATTAACACTGACTCAAAGCTGCCAATTAGGACAAACAGCTACAGAGAATTATATTGTAGGAGTGACAAAAACAAAGTTTGAACATTTCAGTTGGAGACAGGGCTGTACCTCTCTTTGTATCTTGTTTTTTGACAGATATAAACGAGTGTAAGGAATCCGCATACAACTGTCCTGAAAATAAACACTGTATAAAAGCAGAGAGCTCAGACTCTTGTAATAAAACTTCTCAAGCCTGTAGAAACACCATTGGGTCCTACACATGTGTCTGCAAAGAGGGCTTCACCCATGGAAAGGGAGTGTGCAACGGTGAGTAGGAAACACTTTGTCTACCACACTTCTATTCACTGTGTATGTTTACCTGTGTGCTAGGGTTTGTCCCTTCCTCTACTCCTGTTCCTAGCATTGGTGAGGCCCTGCCAGGGCCCACATCTCAGAATAATCTAATGCATTTTCGATTTTCTTTTGATTTTCAATAATCTTTGGCCTGATCATGCCAGCAAGTAGGAGTATTTACAGAGGGAACCAACACACATATATTGCTATTGCTGACAGCACAAGCATAGGACTAACTTTACTGTTAACACAACTACGTTTGGGACTCGATGCGGGTTTGTGTGCTAACACTTTCTGTCTCAATCCTCCCCCGTCCAGATATAGACGAGTGTGCTCAGGATGCGGGCAGATGTGGCGGGCCAGCAGTTGGAGATTGCAACAACAATGAGGGCAGCTACAAGTGCACGTGTTACCAAGGATACAGTAATTATGGCAACGACCAGCTCCAATGTTCAGGTGAGGTCAGAAAATGACACAAGTAAACTTCTGTGAATTTACATGATATGCCTCTGGGCCCTGATCCTAGTAAAGCAATTTCATTAAGTACTTTCAAAGAAAGTCACGAACATAGTAATAGCGAGAGCATGGTAATAATCAAGGGCTTTATTTTAACAGCGATATAACAGAGTCCAGATTCTTTATGTTAATAGCTGTTCAATTTAAGGTGATGAAAATGTATTTGAGGACCTAGACCAAATATCTCCCTTTAAGTCCTTCTTCAATGTGTTAAAGGGGAGAAGATGTTAAAAGACTGTGAGGGTTCCTATGTACAGAACAGGGAATCCAGATACACTGCTCCGGGAAACACTCCATTTATTTCACAAGTAAAGTTACACGCAGGCTTTTCTGTCTGTAATCTTCCTTGTGTCGAGGAGTCTCCTGCTCCTCCGTGTCAATCCTCCTACTGAAACAAACAGACACCCATAAATAACCCTCAACTCAATAATCATTAGATTTAACACACCTGTTGCCAATCCATGATCAGCCAGCTGAAGGGCTCCCCACCACGGTTCTGCAGCGCCCTCTACAGGCCAGATGCCGTCGCAACCCTCACAAAGACAAATCCCAAATCAGAATACTTTTACTCTCAATTTCACAGCACAACTGCAAATACAAGCCACTCACAGTTTGTATATTTTAGCTGTAGAGTCCATAGTTTCCTGACTACAATACTAGGGAAATATCAATACCTACATCCTGCCAATTATAGGGGTGTAAGAAAATATCGATTCACTTGAGTATCGCGATATTATGCTTAGCGATACTGTATCGATTCTGCTGAACACAGAAGCGATTCTTTTTTTTTCTTTTTACTGATATAGGCAAATGTTTTTTATTTCCTCAAATTGCACAAAGCATTGTTTACAGTGCATTATAATAAATTACCGAATAAATGGCTCCTACAATTAGATAAAAAAAAACGTAATATGTCGCCTTGCACACAGTATCGTGATAAATCGTAATATATCGAATAGCAGCCCCTGTATTGTGATTCATATTGTATCGCCAGATTCTTGCCAATACACAGCTGTAGCCTATTACCATTTTGTTGGGAAACTTCAAGCTTATTGCACAACAGGTTTCCTGTTCTTATTTGTACCTCTCAGAAAAATGCAGTGCTGTAAACCTAGTATTAAGTTATCTATTTTTTTCCACTTACAGAGCTGAGCTGTGACTTTGAAGCAGAAGATAAATCTGCAAAAGTGAGTAGCAATACACATAGACAAAGGAAGACGGTGCGGTTTTTCGACAAAGTTTGTATATATCCCCCACTTTTTATAAGGTATTAAGGACCTGATTGCAAACAGGCGTTAACCCTTAAATTGTTTCTGCTATTTTAAATTAGGTTGACAATAACGTTGAAACAGAACTAAAATAATGTGCTTTGTTTATCCAGCCTCTTCCAGGTCTGTCAGGCATCATGTCTCTGATAAAGGACAGCTGCCTGGCTCTGTCTGACCCCCAGTCATCTGGAGGGAAACTCCATGGAGAAATGTTACTAGAGGTGGGAAAAACTGACTTATGAATATATGCATATATTTAATTTATTTATTTGGTTTTCATAGTCATATTTTTTCCTCTTTTTTTGAAAGAACCTGTTCATGGCTACTGACAAAATCCTCTCTCCTGAAGACCTGGGAAACAGGAATGTAAGTGGGTTGCTAGGTGCTGTGGAGGATGCCATGAGGCTAATCGGACCCCAGCTTACAAAGAATGAGACCAGAATGGAAACAGAACACACAGGTTGGATCACAGTAGACTAATATTTTCTACCGATAATATGGTACATTCACAGATTTGAAATCAATATCTAATGCTATAAATGCAGGAATATGAGTGTGCACACTATAATACTGTTTTTAAAAAGTATATTATATTATTGGAATATGAAGTTCAATTTTAGTTAGAACTTAATTAAATTCCCTATTTGAGAACAGAAGCAAAGCTAGCCATTAGGAGAGGAAAGACTCCACCCACTGGGTTGCTCAGTCTGACCAATGAGAACGCTAGTCTGGACATCAGCTGGGAGACAGCATCTAAGAAAGAACCATACCCTGGTAGGATCTTCTCTTCTCTTCTCTTCTCTTCTCTTCTCTTCTCTTCTCTTCTCTTCTCTTCTCTTCTCTTCTCTTCTCTTCTTTTCTCTTCTCTCCTCTCCTCTCCTCTCCTCTGCCAATCTTTCTAACCATCACCAATACCCAATATATCGTCCTGTCCGTTAGGCTATGCTAGTGCTGCGTTTGTGAGCTACAAGACCCTAGAGAGCTCCGACAGTGTTAACGGTTCCAGTTCATTCAGGAGCCTCACAGCCAGCCAGGAGGCAGGTTCAGAGATGGGATCCTACCAGGTCATCTCCAAGGTTGTGTCCGCTGTGGTCTCCAACCCTTCCACACAGAACCTGGAGTCCCCTGTCACCCTCACCTTCAGACACTTACAGGTGGACAATAATTTAGATAACGAAAGGTCAATTATTTTAAATTTTCAACTAATTTGCATATTTATATTGTATTCTCTCTATCTCTCTGTACCTCTCTATCTGTCTTTCTGAAAGTTGGACAAGCATTAACATTTAGTCACTGATTTTCTTCTCTTTATCCTTCTGTACTTCACCATCTCTCTTCCTGTCTCTTTAGATGCACAGACTCACGTACAGTCTTGTTAACCACTGGGGTTTTATATTATCAGGAGAGGGAGCCTTCTGCTGAGGTAAACTACACCTGTGTGTACTGGGCAGCTGGCTCAGATGGTCCAGGGGGGATGTGGTCCACACACGGCTGTACACAGGATTGGTCAAACTCCACTCATACTGTGTGTGTCTGCTCACATCTCAGCAGCTTTGCCGTGCTCATGAGTCTCCATCCCAGAAAGGTAAGACACACACACACATACACACACACACACACACACACACACACACTTAAGAAGTAGTTGGTTCCTTATACTCTGACTGTAGTCACCTCTCTGTATTATCTTTCTGGCTCTAGGATCCATACCAGTTGGTGCTGCTGACCAGACTGGGCCTTTCTATCTCCCTGGTGTGTTTGGCAGCGTGCATCCTCACCTTCCACTTCTCTAGGTCCATCCAGGGAACACGCACCACCATCCACCTTCACGTCTCCATCTGCCTCTTCATGGCCGATCTCATCTTCCTCGTGGGGATATCAAGCACTGAGCCCAAGGTATGTTCACTTGTGTGTGTGTGTGTGTGTATGTGTGTGTGTGTGTGTGTGTGTGTGTGTGTGTGTGTGAGAGAGAGAGAGATTCATTTACAGTAACAAAGTTCATAGAGTTGGTTTTTGACCATTTGCTCCCTCCTGATTTACTGTTGTTACTTTAAGTAGTCAATTAACACTTCATTGGTCTAGAGGACAAACCCCCTATGCACTTCATTCTCCTGACTAAAAGTGGTTGTATGAGGTTGATTCCTATTTTTACTTGACAATTATTTTTCTAAACCAGCATGATTCATCTCTTCTGCCCACTTCCCCCTTTTCTCTCCCTCCTCTTTGCTCTTTTGGCAGGCTGGCTGCACACTGGTGGCCGTCCTGCTCCATTTCTTCTTCCTGGGGGCGTTTAGCTGGATGCTGCTGGAGGGGGTGCAGCTGTTCCGCATGGTGGTCCTGGTATTCAACACCACCATGCAGCCCCTGCCCCTCTACGGGGTCGGCTATGGCCTCCCCCTGGTTATAGTGGCCATATCGGCCATCAGCAGACCCTATCTGTACGGCACGGACAACCAGTAAGTGTTTGGGCGCTGTCATGGCCCGCCTCTTAAGGCCAGAACAAATTATGGAGACACACACAGAGTCAATATATATTTGCTTTAATAACCCATGGTGAACTTAATAACAGTAACATAAAGGAACCATTAGAATGGCAATCAGTATAATCAGGAGCGTACCTAGAGGTGAGTGCATGTGTGAAGGTTATGATGTGTGGGTGTTGTAAGGTGTAAAAAGGTTTACCACCAGCAGTAGCAGCAAACAAGCACCATACGTGACAGAGAGGAATGGTCTGGAGGACAGGGTGCTGATATAGCTCTGTGAACAGGTGTTGAACTGTCGACACTCCGCCCACCAGCAAGGAAGCCCAACCCCCACACACACGAGGGTCGTCACAGCGCCCATTGCCCATGTGCAATAAATAAACTAAAGCAAATTGTTTGGATATACAGACAACATAAGAGCAAACTTCATCTCTGCGTAAACGTAAACGACCACTTCAAGTGTAATATTTGATTACAGTAAGAACGAACCGATTCAGTGTTTCATTACGATTGTTTATTATTGTTATTGTTAAGTCACTGCCCTCTGCTTTCTCCTGTCCTGCTTGCCAGCTGCTGGCTTTCCCTTGAAAAAGGCTTCATCTGGAGCTTCTTCGGCCCCGTGGTCTTCATCATCCTCCTCAACATCTTCTTCTTCATGGTCACCGTCTGGAAGCTGGCCCAGAAGTTCTCCAGCCTCAGCCCCGACCTTTCCAACCTACGCAAAATCAAGTCAGTCTGTTTATGTGTTTACGTGTGTATACGTGAGAGAGAGAGAGAGAGAGAGAGAGAGAGTGATAGAAAGCGTCAGTCGACAGAATGTGTATTCTTTTCATAAACAGAGGAGCTGCTACACAAGTAAACCGTAACCATAAACCGTATCCATAAACCATAACCATAGCCCTCCCAGATATGTTCCTTTCGGTCCATCTCACACTTCTTCTCTACTGTAACGTGCTCTGTTTTGTGCCTCCATTCATCCAGTACATTTACACAGCCAACCATTTTTTTGACTGCCCTCATTAAAGTTTACTCATTATAGTGGCCATTTGTGTGTGTGCGTGTGTGTGTTTGTGGTCCATAAATATTCTCAGCATCCCTCTTCCCTTCTTCTTCTCTGCAGGGTCTTTACAGTGACTGCTGTGGCTCAGTTGTGTGTGTTAGGGCTGATGTGGATATTTGGAGCCTTCCTGTTCCAGGAGGAAGGGACAGAAGTTGTGGCATACATTTTCACAATGCTCAACAGCCTCCAAGGGGCTCTCATATTCATCATGCACTGTCTATTGTCGAAACAGGTATGGGAGGTGGGAAAATCTGTGTGTTCATGTGCATTTTCCTGTATTTTTTTAAAATAAACACATGTTGAACGGCTAGGAAAATATCAATCCTGATGCATTTTGGTTTTGAAATATATGAAACTAAATATATTTGTCTGAAATGTTTAATGAAAAATAGTATAAAAAAATTTAAAAGAATGCAGTTACTTTGATTTCTCATGATTTTCTGCTGCCCTCCACAGGTGAGAGAGGAGTACAGCAAGTTATTATCTTGTCTCTGCACAGCCAAGAAGAAACATTCTGTCTACAGCACTGCCAACACATCTTCTAGTCAATCACAGGTACACAACCATCTATGTAAAGAAACTCTGTTTTGCCTCACCCAATGCAGTTATTATCTTTTTGTCTTTTTTAAAAGCACACATTTTGACAGTTTGTGTTTCTTTCAGTCATCGCCGAGTGGCCAAAACACCGGGGAATCAATTATATGAGGGGTTTTTTTCTGCAAAAAATCAAAGTACTGTAAGTTCAGTACCTACAATAGCAATCTGAATAAGCTTCATGATTCATCTTCAGGATACTTCGTGATACATTAGACAATGATATATTTTTAGATATTTGTATTTAGCAGTAACCTATGAGATACAGTTCCAGTCATCAATGGGAAAGTGTGTCCAAACTTTGGACTTGTACTGTATGTAAACAGAGATTGTCCAGCTACATTTTACCGGACCAAGTTCATTTATTGCTGTATTTACTTTTGATTTGTAATGTGGGAAGCCAACGAATATACATTTTAGAAATGCACTGTTTGATCAGTATAATCATTGTGATGGGAAAATGCATCTTTGTGTGGTGAGACTTGTTTTTGTGAACTTAGGCAGCCTTTTGATCTAACTTTGAGGCATGAGTGGGGAGACAGATAGATGTTTTTCCCACAAACAAAAAACTCACTAGCTTTAGCATTAAAATATATCCAGATTGTACTTTGCTTCATACCACTTATCCTTTGCATGGTAGGGCTGGAGCCTATCCCAGCCGACACAGGGCGAGAGGCAGCGTACACCCTGGACATGTCGCCAGTCCATCACAGGGCAAACACATAGGGACAGACAACCACTCACACCCACACATACGGGCAATTTAGAATCACCAATTAACTGCATGCTTTTGTACTGTGGGAGGAAGCCGGAGCACCCGGAGAGAACCCACGCAGACACGGGGAGAACATGCATGGGGAACATGGAGAACAAACTCCACACATAAAATAAAATAAAATAATACAAAGACAAATAATTAGAAATCTATTTCTCATTGGAATTAGGCATACAATTCCACGCGTTACCGGAATTTCACTATTATTCGCGGGAACTAGTAAAGTAACACGTTATTATTCACATTTGAGTAACTAAATTACAGTTACTGAAAACGTAAATGGGGCCGCAACTAGTTACTGTTATTTTCCCCTATATTGCTATATTGTACATTTTACCACTAACAAATGTTATTATATTCCTTTTTAAAGAGGTAACGAGTAACTGACTAAATACAAATTTCCAGTAACTAGCACAACACTGATTAAAGGTAATACGTAATATTTCAAAATCATACTTGAATTAATGTTCTTATTGAAAAAATATTTAGCTGTTATGCGTGGATTTGAGTAAAGCTTTTAATATAGGCCTACTCTTACCGAGTACTTGCTGAGCAAAACCTCAGTTTAGCCAATGTCTACATGTAAACCGTTCAAATTCTCCAACTGAAGGAAAATGTTACCGAAATATATTGCCAATACCCAGGCTTGGCTGCAGTCAGATACTGATTAAACCAGGTGACGAAGGCATTCTTTGATGCACTTATTTGCCAATTCAAACGTTCCTTTGTGAAATAATTTGGTGTGAATTTATGTAAAACAGTCCATGTAATATTAAAGTAGCCTAATGCATTTTTGTCATTAGCCACATGTTTCTGGTCTGAATATATTATCACTTACTTTTTTATTGAGTCCATACAGGTTTACCTACAACTGTATACTTTTTAAAATAAAAATATGCACAAGGATAGGCTATATCCTAAAGGCGTCTGTTTTGAATTTAATTGTATCATTATCATCAGTAGTAAAATGTTTGTTGTGGTGACCAAGAGCGCGAAGTAGCCTAGACAGTTACATACTACAATATTTTTGATTGTTATTGCCCATGCACGAGTAGGTTATATGTAAACCTGACGTACACATCTGCATTAAAACGAGCGATTTCCGTAAGGTATTGCCACTCCCCGTGGGCACACCTTTTAACAGCAACTAGAGGCAAGGTAATAGACCTATCCTGCTTTCGATTACAGACTTTTTCTTTCTTTAACATTACGTTCTACTTTCACTGAAGTAGTACAAGTTTGATTGCGTGTTGAAGTAATATATCGGCTCTTGTCCCACTGACCCCGTCAATGGGAGAACCTCTGCAGTCCGCAGTGCTCGAGTCCTGACAGTGCGATATTGAACGTACCTGCCAACAGTAGCCCTCATCTGTCCAGCTTATTTCTTCTACCAAGCATTAGGATTTTATTGCACTCCTACAAGTAAGACTTCTGTTTTTTTTCCATTTGCATTCTTACGTGTACATTGTTTATGTAACTGTATGTATGATTCTCTCAAACACATTTAAATGATCATGTGAGATTAAAAATTATGCAGGATAAAACATAAAAGTCATTATGACATGAGCCAAATAAAATGAGCATGTTAGAAAACATTTTTTAGATGGGATTTGGGTTGAGAGCATTTTTTTTGTTTTGTTTTTAAGGAGGCACATTCCTTCCTTCCTGTATTGAATTGAGCCCAGGATATCTCCAGAGTGCTCAACAGGGAGCTTTGACATCTCAGAGCCACCCCCTCCTTTATATCTGTATGTGTTGCGGCCAGAGATTTAATTGAAAACACACTGTTAAACTGTGTGTCATCCCTAGCCTGCCTGCTTGGTAAAAACGTGCTCTGCAGGAAAGCTTACCTCCTTTTCCCCCTTGCATTAATTGCTTGCTTTTAATTGCTTGATCAATCGGAAGTGCACCTTTTGTCTTGCGAGGAACCTTTTTATCCCTATTCTACTCCCGCTAGTGTGCAGTTCCAGAGCTACTTTCCCATAGAGCTTGGCTACAAGACCTTGTTACACCCCTAACCATTATCCATACAAGCTAATTCTTCTCTCAAGCTTTTTGACTATATTGTTGGGTATATCATACACTTTCCATGGTCACATGAGCCGGGGAACAATCCAAACTGTAGTAATGAGTCAATCTGCTCTGAGTCTATAAGGTTTGCATTATTCCATTTAACGACGCATTTATGAAGTGAGGAGGATTGATCTTAAGAAGGCATTGTTATCAATAAACTATTCTCTTTCTCTCCATTTACAGCTGAGTCTTTGTCTCTCGCCCTGCTCTTCCCAAACCTATTCTCGTCTTTGTTGCCTCCACCTACACCTATGTAGCCACAAAATGTATTCCCCTCTCTTTTTACCCTAGATTGAAGGACTCTTCTGACTATGAATCTGAGCAGTGCTCCATTGTGCCTGGGCTCCATGGGGCTACTGTGGCTGTGTTCTGTCCCCTGTACATGGTGCCTGTTGGCTGGGGTGGGGCTGGGCCTGGCTTGGTGCGGCCCCTGGAGGTTCCTCTACGTGGCCTTATGCACCATCAGGAGAGACCTTTTGTGAGTATATGGTGCTCACTTTCGTATCTCCCCTCTCTCCACACAGTTTATATCTCTGACTATTCCTCCTGCCTTTCCTCTCATTCACCCTGTATCCTTAAGCCTCATTCTCAGGTCCCAATCTCAGTCTCTTTTTTACCTATGTAAATCTCTGTCTTGTGTTTACTGTGTGTATCCCCATACTGTTTCCCACATCATTCCAATGCCCCCCCCCCCCCCCCTCCCTCTCTCTCTCTCTCTCTGACCTTAGCGGTATGTATTTGGTGCTGCGTGTCAAGTCCTTGCTGCAGCGCCACCTTTGTAGGGGCAGCACCATCCCTTCTCTGTTTGCCCAGACGGTGGCTCTCAACCCCGACAAGGCAGCCCTCATATACGAAGCCACGGGAGAGGTGAGGCTGCCTCCAGTTCACCGAGACGCAAACGCACGGGGCGGATGCCATCGATGTGTCCAGCATCTATCAGTGTATCACTGTCAGTATCAGTCAGTGTAAATCTCGGTCGATGTCAACCTTTCGGAGGCCTGTCTCCCCAGGTGTGGAGCTTCAGGGAGCTGGAGGCCCGCTGCCATGCTGTGGCCCACTGGGCGCTGGCCCAAGGCTTGGAGGAGGGGGATGTGGTGGCCCTCTACCTGGAGAGCAGGCCCTTATCAGTGGCTCTGTGGCTGGGCCTGGCCATGGTAGGGGTGGAAGCTGCGCTCATCAACTACAACCTGAGGCGGCGCTCCCTGCTGCACTGCGTGGGGGTGTCGGGCGCCCGGGCGCTGGTGTTTGGGACGGAGCTGGTGGAAGGTGAAGGGGAGGGAAACGCAGCAGAACAGAGGAGGGTGTTGAGCTATTTGAACGGCTGTCGAGGCGCAGGCCTCCGATGAGGCTCTGTGTGCTTTGGAACAAGACTGATGGAATGAGGTTTTTTTCTCTGTCGGCCCCCCAGCGGTCTGCGAGGTGAGAGATTCTCTGGATCCCTCCATGGTTCTTTTCTCCACTGGTGGGGCCGGTTCCCTGTACCCGCTCTCCTCCAGCCTCCCTGTCCACGACCTGGATCCCCTGTTGGCCTCCGCACCTAGAGTCCCTCCTCCGCACAAACTCCGAAAGGGATTCAATGGTGAGATCGACTATGGTGTATATAGGGCATGTGTTAGAGGGTAGAAGAGATGGAAAGAAATATGAGATCACATCCTGTTTTTGTAAAAGTGCATATTTTCGGGGTCATAGAATTTTGTGGGGGGATCCAATTAGACATTTTATACAGAAAGAGAAAGGTTTCTTAGAAAAAGTGACACAAATCAAAATGTGTGTGTGTGTATGTGTGTGTGTGTTTTTTTTGTCTCTATGTATGGACTCGTATGCTGTCAAAATGTCTTCATAGTACATTATGATTATTACATACCTATTGCAACAGTCTCTTTATACTGCAGCATGTGCTTACATGCCTGTATACCTGGCGCCTTGTTTTTCACTTTCTGTTATTGGTCCCCCTCTCTCATTCACTTTCCCTCTAGTTCCTCTCAGGCAAAAGTCGGTCAGACAAGCGCATGGTATTGATGCGATCTTCCTTTATTCTACTTATCTATGTCTTTCGTAGACTCTTTGTGTGTGTGTATGTCGGAGCTGTTGTTTGCCTCTATTGACATTCCGCACATTGTTATGTTCAAGTCTCTGCCTGTGTAAAAGCTTCTCTGACCCAGGAAAGTAATTTGGCCTACGGAGAGGGTGTGATGAAAGCATATAATGACATCAATTTATACTACAATGGTAAATAATGAAAGCCTGAGAAAGTCTTGGGAAACTGCAAAATGTGCTCAATTAATAGGACTTAAGGTTTGATCAGGGTTTTACTCTCAAAGGTCATACAGTTGTTAGACATAGCACTGTGTATTGTGTGGATTACATGAGCACCTGAGGGACGCCTCCAGTTATAACCATGTCATAGAAACAACTCAAAATAATAAACACCTCATCTCATCAGCTACTCTTCCTCTCTCCATCTAATTCTTCATCACTATAGACAGACTATTCTACATCTACACCTCCGGTACAACAGGGATGCCCAAGGCAGCCATAGTGGTCCACAGTCGGTAGGTTTGGGATGTAATGTGAAGGATCGCCACTCTCTCCCTGGCGGCCAAAGGGGTTACAGTTTGTTATTGTTCTGTATGTCCATATTAGGTTTTGCCGCATCACCGTCTTTGCCTTCCACGCCTTCGGCCTGCGCCGCGATGACGTCATCTATAACTGCCTGCCCCTCTATCACTCTGCAGGTGAGACCAATGGAATCCCTCTCTATTCCTTCATCCCTCTCTTTATCCATGTATTCTCATGTTGGATCATGCTCTGATCTATTTATTTTTCATGACATTTATGTTTGTGTGTGTGTGTGTGTGTGTTGAGGTAACATCATGGGCATGGGCCAGTGTTTGCTCTTTGGTCTGACTGTCGTGGTGAAGAGGAAATTTTCAGCCAGCCACTTCTGGGATGATTGTGCCAAGTTCAACTGTACTGTGAGTACCGGCACACCCACATCAGATGGAAACTGCCTGGGTTTGTGTTTCTCCAACCGCGCGCGCGTGTGTGTGTGTGTGTGTGTGTGTGTGTGTGTGTGTGTGTGTGTGTGTGTGTGCGTGCGTGCGTGCGTGCGTGCGTGCGTGCGTGCGTGCGTGCGTGCGTGCGTGCGTGCGTGCGTGCGTGCGTGCGTGCGTGCGTGCGTGCGTGCGTGCGTGCGTGTGTGTTTGTGTCTGTGTTTGTGCACGTGGGTGTGTGTGCTCAGGTGATACAGTACATAGGGGAGATCTGTCGCTACCTGCTGGCCCAGCCTGTTCGCTCTTCCGAGGCCTGTCATCGGGTGCGTGTCGCCTTTGGAAACGGACTCCGCCCGTCTGTGTGGGCGGAGTTTAGGCGGAGGTTCAGAATCCAGTGGGTCGGGGAGTTCTACGGAGCCACGGAGTGTAACTGCAGCCTCATCAACGTAGATGGCAAGGTACAGCTTTTATAGGTGTGCTGTATTAAGGATTCACTCCTGTCTTTGCATTATGCAGTTTTGTTGTAGGAAAACATAATTTTGTCTTTACTTTTAAAAAAATCAAAGCAACCATTATGTCTCAGATGTGTCTTGTGGTTTTCAGATGGGGGCATGCGGTTTTCACAGCCGTATCTTACCCAGCGTCTATCCCATTAAACTGCTGAGGGTGAAGCAGGACACTATGGAGCTGCTGAGGGATGCCAAGGGGCTCTGTCTATCCTGTTCACCTGGTTAGAACACACACACACACACACACATACATACACGTATGCTCTATCACCCTGGTAACACACACACACACACACACACACACACACACGCTCTGTCAGCCTGGTAATATAACACACACACACGCACACACACACACACACGCGCGCTCCGTCAGCCTGGTAACATAACACACACACGCGCACACACACACACACACACACACACACACAGGGCTGGCAGCGGACTTATTGAGGCCATGGGCAAAAGTGTGCTTGGGGGCCCATTTGTGTCCTATATTAGTAAAAATAAAAACAGAAATAATCCTGTAGGTTAGTCAGCCTACCTATGTCTTTCTTTCTTTTCTCCTCTTTGTCCTCTCTCCTCTTTCTCTTCTAGCACCTGATAGATATACAGTATTTTCATTCAGGAGTAACAACATGTTAACTGCTTCTTTTCATGACATTTCAGCACAAAGGCGAGGGCGCTTGTAGCTAGGGGCACTTGGGTAATATTCCAAATGAATGATGAAATCGTTGAGGTTGCATAATGGTAAAGATTTTTTGCATTGCATTTTATTTTGGTATAGGCTGGCAATGCCCAAGCATACTTTCTAAGGAACACTATTGTCAAGGATGATGATGACACCACAACTGATCATGTTGGCACAAAATATGAAATGACGTTTAACTGTTGTGCCGTTCAGCAATTGTGTCAGGGCTCCCAAAGGCCCGTGCCCTAATAACCTGGTGAAAAGGCAGACATACAGTAGGGATGGGCGATACCACAGATTTTGTTTTCGATCCGATACCAAGCGATATTATGTCAAGTATCCCGATACCGATACTTTTTTGAAAGTCTTCTTGTGTACATAAAAAGGGGGATATCTTTGTGATTTCTAGTGTTAAAATAGGTAAATGAAACAATCAAAAAACAATATATTTGAAAGTCATTACATCAGTTTTAAATAAACTGACAAATTATCTGTTTTCTGTTTAGTAGCAGCAATTATGAAACTTGTTCAGATGTTCGACAATGTTCCACAAATGTTCAGTTCAACTACATGGTTTTTCAAGCTTCAAACATTTCAATTTAACATCTGGACTAATCAAATACCCTTAAGTGAACCACAAAAAATACTTTTGACTTTGGTTTTGTCTGCCTGTTCAAAAGGCCATAGCCACAACAGCACAGCTGTCTCGTAGTTGCGTGACTGACTGACTGAAAATCGCTGCACATAACACATGGAGGGGCGAGACAGGGCGGAAGAAGAAGTAGATCCTATGATACAAAATTACTAACATTTATTTTTTCACTTTAGCCTAAATCTAATAGATATATGATTACAAAACAATGCTCGTTAAAGCAAACACTTGGTATCAATAGTTTTACGTGAGGATCGATTCTCAAAAATGTACTTCAAGATTAATAGGATTGATACTTCAGAATCGATCCGCCCATCCCGAACATACAAATAAACACTCAAACTAATGGATATGTTCCTTTCTGTTGTTCCTTCTCTTCAGGGGAACCTGGTGTGTTAGCAGGGTACATCAATCCAAATGACCCAATCAGGAGGTTTGATGGTTATGCCGATCAGGAATCCACCAATCAGAAGATCTCTAACAATGTCTTCAAGATGGGAGACTCTGCCTACATCTCAGGTGATTAACGTAGATTTATTTGGGAGGGTCTAGACGCTTCGTCCTCTCCTCTCCTCTTCATCCTTTCCTCTCCTCTCCTCTTCATCCTTTCCTCTCCTCTCCTCTCCTCTCCTCTGCATCCTCTCCTCTCCTCTCCTCTTCATCCTCTCCTCTCCTCTTCATCCTCTCCTCTCCTCTCCTCTTCATCCTCTCCTCTCCTCTCCTCTCCTCTCCTCTGCATCCTCTCCTCTCCTCTTCTCTTCATCCTCTCCTCTCCTCTTCATCCTCTCCTCTCCTTTCCTCTTCATCCTCTCCTCTCCTCTCCTCCTCTGACCTCGCGGTGTGCTTGTCTCTCCAGGCGACATGCTGGTGATGGACGACCTGGGCTACTTGTATTTCCGGGACCGTGCTGGGGACACGTTCCGCTGGCGGGGGGAGAACGTCTCCACCAACGAGGTGGAGGGGACCCTCAGCAGCCTGCTGGGGCACGCTGACGTGGCCGTCTACGGGGTGTCTGTACCGGGTCAGAACACAAACTAACAAACCAACAAACAACAACAAACGTGCCAAAAACCACAGAGATAATAAGAGAGAGAGAGATTAGGACATGCACGTAATGACAGGCACCAGGCTGAGCCAGGTGAAATAGGGTTAAACAAACGTCCTCTGTTTCTCTGTAGGCGTGGAGGGGAAAGCGGGCATGGCGGTGATAGGGGATGCGGAGGGCAAGTTTGATCGGGACGCCTTCCTGACGGAGGTGAAGAAAGCCCTGCCCTCCTATGCTCGCCCCATCTTCCTCCGTCTCACGCTGCATGTCGCAACCACAGGTGAGACACACACACACACATACACACACACACACACACACACACACACATACTGTACACACACACACTACTTAAGGCATATCACTCATACATGAAAATCTTTTTCCGTTTGTTTAGGGACTTTCAAGATCTGGAAAACTCGCCTGCAGAGGGAGGGGTTTGACCCCCACCACTCAGCTGATCAGATGTACTATCTAAACAGTCGGGCAGGCGGGTATGAACCTCTGACCAAGGACGTGCATAGTGATATTACAGAGGGCAGAATCTGCCTCTGAGAGACTGGAACTGTGGATACAGTATGACACATATTTTAACTGAGAGAGCGAGATGCCTATGATCCTTTCTGTTAACTGTTGGTATGTGAAATGGATGAAAACGTTCTTCAAACTGCTGTGAGAGGATGCATGCTATTGTTGGTGGTGTAATATATGTTTGTGTGGTGACTTTTTTTTTACAATTTAAATGAATTGCAATGTTTATAATAATTCCCGTTTATTAATTTACCACATTACAACATTACACTTGCACATGATGTAGGTTTTCACACTTACACAGCAATATATACAGTTAGGCCCAAAAATATTTGGACAGTGACACAATCTTCATGATTTGGGCTCTGCATGCCACCACATTGGATTTGAAATGAAACAACTACAACGGAATTGAAGTGCAGACTTTAAGGTTTAATTCAAGGGGTTGAACAAAAATATATGATTAAACATGTAGGAATTGTAGCTATTTTTATACAAACGCTCCTCATTTCAGGGGCTCAAAAGTAATTGGACAAACAAACATAACCCCAAGTAAAATGTTACTTTTCAATATTTTGTTGAGAATCCTTTGCAGGCAATGACTGCCTGAAGTCTGGAACCCATGGACATCACCAAACGCTGGGTTTCCTCCTTTGTGATGCTTTGCCAGGCCTTTACTGCAGCGGTCTTCAGTTGTTGCTTGTTTGTGGGTCTTTCTGCCTTAAGTTTTGTCTTGAGCAAGTGAAATGCATGCTCGATTGGGTTGAGATCTGGTGATTGACTCGGCCATTGCAGAATAGTCCACTTCTTTGCTTTAAAAAACTCCTGGGTTGCTTTTGCAGTACGTTTTGGGTCATTGTCCATCTGTACTGTGAAGCGCCGTCCAATCAACTTTGCTGCATTTGGCTGAATCTGAGCAGAAAGCAGATCCCTATACACTTCAGCATTCATCCGGCTGCTTCTGTCTTTTGTCACATCATCAATAAACACAAGTGACCCAGTGCCATTGGAAGCCATGCATGCCCATGCCATCACACTGCCTCCACCATGTTTTACAGAAGATGTGGTGTGCTTTGGATCATGAGCTGTTCCAATTCTCCTCCAAACTTTCTTCCCATCATTCTGGTACAGGTTGATCTTAGTCTCATCTGTCCAAAGAATGCTGTTCCAGAACTGGGTTGGCTTCTTCAGGTGTTTTTTGGCAAAGTCAATTCTGGCCTTTCTATTTTTGAGGCTGATTAATGGTTTGCACCTTGTGGTGAATCCTTTGTATTTACTCTCATGAAGTCTTCTCTTTATGGTAGACTTAGATACTGATACACCTACTTCCTGGAGAGTGTTCTTCACTTGAGTGGATGTTGTGAAGGGGTTTTTCTTCACCATGGAAAGGATTCTGCGATCATCCACCACTGTTGTCTTCCGTGGACGTCCAGGCCTTTTTGAGTTCCCAAGCTCACCAGTGCACTCTTTTTTTCTCGGAATGTACCAAACTGTTGATTTGGCCACTCCTAACATTTCTGCTATCTCTCTGATGGATTTCTTCTTTTTCTTCAGCCTCAGGATGGTCTGTTTCACCTCCATTGAGAGCTCCTTTGACCGCATGTTGTGTGTTCACAGCAACAGCTTCCAAATGCAAACGCCACACCTGGAATCAACTCCAGACCTTTTAACTGCTTAATTGATGACAGGTTAATGAGGGAAGAGCCCATGCAGCGTTGTTATTTTTTTTTGCAGCCTTCTGAGTCAATTGTCCAATTACTTTTGGTCCCTTGAAAAAGAGGCGGCTACGTATTAAAGAGCTGTAATTCCTAAACCCTTGCTCCAATTTGGATGTGAATACTCTCAAATTACAACTGAGAGTCTGCACTTTAAGCCCATATTGATTATATAATTGTATCCTGAATATGTTTTCGTAAACAGCTAAAATAACAAAACTTGTGTCACTGTCCAAATATTTTTGGGCCTAACTGTATATAAAGATAAACACACGAGATACAAAGTTGTTTTACAGCAAGAACTCACATTCTTACAATAAGCATATCTTCTCAAACAAAAAAGCGTTATGCAGCATTTTCACAGAGCGGAATTCTGTGTTAATTATATATTATAGTTTATAATTACTGTGTAGATTGTATCTGTGAGGATTTAGGAGATCAGGGATGTGCCGGTGGATTGGAGCTCCTTGTGGCTACAAGGATCTATTTCCTGTGACCTGGCATGCTCCATGACCTTCAGCGATCTGTTTAGTGAGACATGGTAACTCATGTTGTGTTTAGTCTTGGTCGATTTTATGTCAATGAGCGAAGACCCCTCTACATTTATCTGTCCCCTCGATTTCTTTATTGTTACATGACCCTTTTTACTGGCAACAGGTTTGTCCTCATTGGGTGGTACTTTTCTCTGGGTCAGGGTTTTGTTCATGGTTCTTGCACCTTTGCTTATTGGCTTCTTGGAAGGGATATTGTCTGTGGTTCCATTTTCTGCCAACGTACTATAGGATGCGTCCTCATCAGGAATGGGATCTGGTCTCAAACTCACATTCACTTTCTGTGGCAACACTACCAGCCCGTGATGGACACATATGCTCTCAAAGTACGGGTACACTTTCTCTGTGAAGCGGTGCGTGAACGTGAACAGGTTTGTCTGTGTGTCTGCGTCTGTCAAGTCCAGACGCCCTTGGTCCCAGTTCAGACGGATGCAGATACTCCGAAGGCTTTGCATCTTGTCGAGGGGCAGGATCTGGGAGGGTGTGGTCATGGCTCGATACTCGCCATCTCGTAGGCCAATGACCCAAAGCCCCGCCTCTGGACAGGCCTCAAACTCCCTCCTCCTTTTTAGTGATTGGCCCGCGATGCCGACTGTCCAGTTGCTGCTGTCGCCCACCTTCAAAGCAAAATATTAAACAATAACGCTGAAATCATAACTTGCATTTAGTCGTATACAATTCTAATAGAGCTTACAAATACATTCACATCCTTTTTAGTATAGTATGCTTTAGTATATATGTCTGCGTACCTCAACCTCCCAGCAGTGTGTCCCCGAGGTGTAACCTTCCTGGGCCAGAATGCAGGAATAGGGATGAAAACGTTCAGGGTTGTCTGGCACCGTGATGTCCTGGCTCAGCCCCTGGGTGAGGCTTTCTCGAGAGGAGGCTTGGACACAGGTCAGCCCAGGAGAGAGCGTCAGCGATGGGCAAGCCGTCCGTGGATCCAGGGTCACAGGAGCTGGAAGGTGAGGTGGAGAGAGGAGAGAAATGAAGTGGTAGAACAGAGAAAGATGGGGAGAGAACATTGTGAATGAAGATGGAGACATGCACTCACCATACACACACACACACACACACACACACACACACACACACACACGTTGTAGGATACTGACTGTAGGGAGCAATGTGCTTCATCTTATTCCAGACAGTGTATCGGAGGTTTCCCAGGTGACTGGCCACGTCTATCATACGTCCGCAAACCTGCCTCTCTTTTTCTGGCATGGTGACAGCAACACAGTTCTTGTATTTCTTCATCGTGTCCTGGTAAAATATAATTATTTGGTTCACATACAAAAACAAACAAAATAACAAAACAAAAATAAAATCATCAAATATTTCTTTTACCTGTAAAAAGATGACCTCATCCACATCCGCCTCAATGTCCTCCTCTATTTCTCTGATATTTTCATCGAGTAATTCCAACTTCTGGACAAGTTGGTACAACCTCTCTGTTGGTTTTGTCCTCTTCTTCTGGATTTCCTCCCTCAGTGTCGCTAGCCTTGACTCTTCCTCTTCTCTCAGAAACTGATGAAGCTTCTCAAACTCTTCTTTAATCTGCCCCTCGGTTTTCACGGCCTCGACCTGAAAGAAGATGTCTTTTTTGTTGTTGGTTCCTCAACACAAATGTTAATGTTCCCTAATGCAATTTTTCTACTTTTTCATTTTTTCTATTATCCGAAATGACTCCCTTTATCACACATATCACTCGTACATTGTAGCTCTTATTCTGGTTGGAGGTAGGAGAAAGACCCGACACAACACAAGCTCACCTGATTGTGCTTTAACGCATGTTCACAAGTTTGTGTGACCTGGCCAAACTGCCTGACTTTCTTCTGCATTGATTCCAGGGATGTTTTGAGCTTCCCCTTTTGGACAAAAATAGTACAGCAGATCAGAAAGATAACATTTGTCACGCACTCCACCTCTGCACTAAATCTGGTTTTGAATCTTTAAACTTAATTTCCTTTTAATGAAGTAGTAGTCTGAGTCAGGGTGAGTCAGACTACTAGATTACAAAGAAATTAGGTTTAAAGATATTTTTTTGTGTGGAATTGGTGATTTGGTATGCACATTTGCACATATTGCATCAATGTATCATATTCCAGTTTAGACCGTGTCATAGGACACCTAAAAACATTTCAACCATTCTTTGGCTTGCCATAAGTGTGTGTGTGTGTGTGTGTGTGTGTGTGTGTGTTTGCGTGTGCGCTTGTGTGTGTGTGTCCTTCTGTGTGTCTGCGTGCTTTTAAAGGGTTCATGTTGGTAAGAAGGCGTGCAGGAGTCAGGTTTCGTGCGTGTGTGAACTAGACGTGCATGTGTGAACAGAAATAACGCCTCTGGAAATCTAACGTGAGCCTGACCAGATGCCAGGAGCTTGCCAGACTAATTCAGGATTAAGGCTGTGGGACATTTGGTGGTAGGACTAGAATACCTGGCCAGTAAACGTTATTGCCTATCAATCAAACTCAAACCTATCAACTAAATACTATTTCTCTCTATATATATATTATGCCCATTGTGTCCCAGCAGTCATTTGGAAATTCTCCATGGCAACGCAACGATATGTAGTCAGGCTTTTAGGAGATTCATTGCTCTCTCCTGACTGTTACTTCACACTTTAAGACATTCCTGTCAACCTTTCAGCCCTCATTAGTGACCTTTCCACCTTCATTCAGACCCACGTTTATATGCTCACATTTCTGTACTGATCATATTTCAGCGCCTTCTCCTCCTACCTTGCAGTCCATGACCGCCTCAGCGAGATGGTAGATCCTGTGGCCTGCATGGCTGCCAGTCTCTCCACATTCCCTGCATACGAGCTCCAACTCGTCCATGCAGACCACAGTCAGGCTCTCCCCATGCTCCTCACACTGCTCCATGGATCCAGGGGAGAGGGGGCAGCCTCCTACTTCCTCAAGCCCAGTGAAGGAGGCTAGCAGTGGGGACTGTCGACCTGCTGAAAGGGCGTTCCCTGTGGTTCCACTTTCAAGATTGAGAGCCATTAGTCTTGGTGGAAAATAAAGTGAGTGAAGGGGACAGAGATAGGAAAAGAGAGAGTGAGAGAAAATGGAAGGAGTGGGTGTGGAAAAGCTTGTGTGTGTGTGTGTGTGTGTGTCCAGCTTTGGGTCATGTGTTAGTAACAGTGGTGTGTCCGCACATCTATATCCGTGCATGTGTGCGTGCGTGCATGTGTGTGTGTGTGTGTGTGTGTATAGGTGCATTTGTGCACACCCACTGCATGTAGAGTGATGGAATGCCACACACACTATATCAGCTTACCTGTTTCTCCCTTCACCCATCTTTAAACACAGCCAATTAGTTGAACCTATAGGTAGCAATAAATCACTCTTTAGTGTCTGTTAAATATTTGAGTAATGGGAGCCTGTATCTTAATACATACTGCAAGGCCTACATAAAGCTTGTGACCTCACTCACTGAACCCCAAGTGTCTCTGGGCTAAATATAGGTTTTTCTATTTGAGATGGCTGGTTTTGAAATTGGCTCTATTCTGAATTATCGCTAATGGCAGCCAAGTGACAACTCATTTAAAATGTTCAGGTGACTCAGCTAAAAGCTGGGTCTGAAGTTTAAGCAACAGCTTTTGTTCCTCCCAATAATATAATTTTACAAAAACATAAAGAAAAGAAGGACATTTAAAAAAAGAAAGAAAAAATAATTTGAGCTTTATATCTAGATATGGGCATACACTGTCTGTGTTTAATTTAAAGGTTAGGGTTTTCCAACGAGATTTTCATGACAAAAGTACCCTAGTATGTACAGACTGGACGGTTTTAAATAGGTTCAGGGGGTTGTTGGGCTCATCTATAAGTGAGCTGTGAATGTGTACCCCCACTTGTATGTTGTGATGGTGTCTTTGACATATGTGTGTCATGTCACATGGCTAGCTGGAGACAGTATGTTCAGTATGCAGGGGCAGAAGTATGCTAAAGCGATATGGTTCCACCAGCCTCTACGTGTAGCTATGAGCTCAGCAGAAAGCTCAGAACGTTCAACACGCCGCCATGGAACTCGTCACAGTATCGTCATTACAGACATTTCATCTTGGTCTGCATTGACTCATGGTGGCACGTGTACAGACTACACTGTCTTAATGGGATGTGATTACAGTACAATTACAGAGAGATTCAATGTTACCTATATTTATACCATTCATCCTGTCACATCTATAGGCAGGCTACTAAGTTGTGTGGTTGAAGTAGCACTGTTGCGTTGGTACATTCAGGTGTCTTCAAGTTGTTCAATTTAACATGGCAGTGTCAGTGTCAAAATAATAGCTGTACTTACTGTTTGTGCCCGTTGGGGAAAAACCAACATGTTCAGACTTTGATGGAGGTAAGAAAACACAGCCAACATCGCACACACAAACACAGGCACACACACAAACACAGGCACACACACAGACACACACACAGACACACACACACACACACACACACACACACACACACACAAACACAGGCACACACACACACAGACGCACACACACAAACCAACACTCACACAAACAAAAACACACGCACATGGTCTTATGGAACAGTCAATATCTTTCAACACCCCCTGTCACCTATTTCACACTACCTAACATATACTTGCAGTGAGTAATTAGCTGTTCATCACTAGGATCAGTGTAATACCGGGACTGAAATAAGAGACATGGACCTCTTAACACATAGTACATATGCAGTACATACTGTCCACACAAACTCAGTAGTCGCCGTAGATGTGTGCACAATCTCCATGGATCATGTAGCAGACACATACTCACACACACATATTTCCCTTGGTAGAGGAATGTCGCAGAAGCATATATACTGTGTCTGTTCCAATTGAGACAGTTCTAGATACTAAATCTAATGCAAGCGCTCTCCCATTGAATCGTCCATGTTGACGGCAGGTTCCACAGTAAACACAGCTCTGATTAGCAAGGCGTGTTTCTTATAGCTTTGATTGAAATCAGTCAAAACTCTCATTCTGTCAATTTGAGCCAAGAGAAAGAAAGAGAGAAGGCACAAGACAGGGGAAGCAACACACCCAAAACATCTTTTCTCACCTTTGGAGGGGGGAAACAATGGGGGGAAAGGATGCAGAGATGAAAAAGAAATGGGACCGGGAGAAGATGGATAGAAAAACCAAAAAGAGGAATAAGAAAGTCTGAGCCAGTGAGACGGACGCTGATGAAGAGAATAAGAAGAAAGTTGGTGAACTTGAAATGGGAAAGTTCAAGGAGATTCCGTGTGCGGAGTGTGAGCAAAACCCATCTTTGTTCTGTATGGATGATCTGCAGCCCGTATGCAGCAGCTGTGGATCCACTGGGAACCATTCCACACACAGACTTTGCACCATAAAGGAGGCTGGCCACAACCACAGGGTAGGAGTTGTGACCATGTCTGCATCTGAAAACATTTCTATGATAATTCATATTTTTTATCAAAGAGCTTGTTTTTAATTCTGTTAACACGGAAATTTAGATATCATTGCCGGGCAATGCTTTACTTTATATTGTATGTTTGTGTCCATATGTATTTTCACTGCACACTCTTAATTATTTTAATAGTTTTTTTGACGATGACAGAAAAACAGGTCTGATTACAAAAATTGTATTTGTATTCAAATTAACTATATTTCCAGGGCAAGCTGGAGGCTTCCCTGAAAACGTTGCTTCGTGGTGTGAAAGGTGCTGCCACCGTTTTCCAGACCTGCTCTAAGTCTGCCCCATACATCCAGGTGAGACTCACCTGCACAATAACATAATAGCTCCTACAATCTGTTTAAGAGTTTATATTGTCAAAACTAAATAAAGTATCAAATACTTACAATAATACAAAATACTTGTTTGCTATAATTGTTTTTGCGATATGCTTTGTTCAAAAAGTATAAATCAGCTTTGTTGACGGTAATAGCTTACTCTGTGTCAGATAGTTTTACAGTTGTCAGTGTTCTCTCTCTGTTTATTCACTGCCCTACCACACCATCCTTCCTTCCCCTCTATCCTTCCATTCTGCTCTTTATCGCCTTCTCTTTTTCTATCTCCCTCCAGTTCCAGGCTCAGCAGACAGAGAAGCAGATTAAAGAGGAGTTTGAGAGGCTTCACCGGTTTCTAAAGGAAGAGGAAGAGTCTAGGCTAGCTGCACTGAGAGAGGAGGAGGAAAAGAAGAGGAAAGAAGTGGAGGAGAAGATGAACACAATGAGAAGAGAGATGTGCTCGCTCTGGCTCATCATCAGGGCTTCAGAGAGGGACATGGCCCGAGATGAAAGCACCTTTATGCAGGTTAAATATCTGGATTCATGATGGTCTGCGTGTGTAAGCGGCTGTGTGTGTGTGTGTGTGTGTGTGTGCATACAGATGAGGGTATCTTTGTGTTACCATGTAGCGTGACTGACCTTTGAAACGTTTGGTCTCACTAGCGCTTGTTCCCTTGGCAAAAAGGCAGTAACAGCCTCAGCAGTCATCATCCTGTCCTGTCCATCGCCCCTTATCCCCTAGCACATCAGAGCTCTGAGGGAAAGGATGGAGATTCTTTGGAGAGTTGTCAGAGGGCCGCGCTAATTGCCATTTTCAAAGGCTCAAAGTCTCGAGTGTCTCGTCTAGATGTGCTTTAATGACTGACTAAATAGAGGATCAGTCACGTTCATTGAGAGGACGGACGGTATCAGTCGTTCACTGGTATTCTCTCTCTTGCAGAGCTACAAGAACACAGTTAAAAGGTATTGCAACGCATTCCTGCCGGTTTTCTTTACCAACAAACAAGCATGCACACGTACACAGACACGCACACAAACACACACCCACACACATATTGACTTGCTCACACTTACACAAACATGCATGTGCACTAATATATTACAGTGCATTCAGACAGCCTGCCCTTCAGCCTGGCGTGTCATCCGTACGGTATGTGTCGCTGAGTGTTTTAACCCTCTGTGTGTATTCATAGAACATGGCAGAGTCATTGGAACCCAGAGAAGGTCTGTGGACCACTGATAGATGTGGTAAAACACCTGAGAAACCTCCGATACGCCGTGTGGGACAAGATGAAGCGTGTCACCCCCTACAGTCAGTGCCTCACATCCCGCTCGCATGAGTGTCTGAATGCATGCGTGTTTGTGTAAGTTGTCACAACCGAAACAATTCCAGTTTATAGATTCTTCTTTGCTCAACACCCCCCCCGCCCCATGTCTCTACAATGCTCCTTTTTCTCTACCTCCCTCTCTTTTCCTCCCTCCACTTAACCTTCTTGTTTTCCTCCAACTCCCTGCAGCGCCTGTGACTCTGGATCCTAACACAGCCAACTCTTACCTTGTGCTGTCTGCTGACCTGACCTGTGTCAAGGACCGGGACGAGGGACACGGGTACAAACACGGAAACGCTGTCGCCCTCCCCAACACCCCAGAGAGGTTCTCCTCATGTGGGGAGATGCTCGGCTCCGAGGGTTTCTCATCCGGGGCCCACCGCTGGGTGGTGGATGTCCATGGCAACACCAGCTGGATCCTGGGCGTCGCCACGGAAAGCGTTGCCAGGAAACAACTGGTCCCGGCATGCCCTGAGAGCAGCCTTTGGGGTGTGAGTTTGAGAAGCGTGGAATACGAGGCCCTAGAGTCCCCCTCTGTCCCCCTGTTCCTCCCTCCGTCACTCCTCGGCGGTGCCACACACACTCCGCCCACGCTACGTCGACTGGAAGTGTGTGTGAACCGCGATGGAGGAGAGGTGAGCTTCCGAGACGTGGAAAGCGGCACGCACCTGTATTCCTACAAGCACTCGTTCACCGAGAGAGTCTTCCCTTACTTCTATACTGCCTGTGGACTCTCTCCACTGCGTCTGTGCCCAGAAACAGTAAGAGTGGAGGTGGATCTGCCTAGCCTGGACAAGGAGGAGGAGGAGAAGGAGGAGGAGGAGGAGGAGGTGGAGGAGGAGGAAGTAGAAGAGAAGCAAGAGGGGAAGGAAAGAAAGGACAGCAAAGAAAAAGAGGAGAAGAACACGTTAAAGGAGGTTGAAGAGAGACCAAGAGAAGAAGAAGAGATGGAGGAAGATGAGGCTGATGTGAGGAGAGATGAAAATCCAAAGAAATGGAGGAACGAGAAAGAAATAGGCACTGAAAGAAGGAAAGGAGAAGAGGATGCAGAATGGAAGAAGAGAAGGAGTTAAATAAAGATGGACATCTAAAGGGGAACCGCGTATATGAATCTAAGTCATTTGGAGCATGCTTTCACAAAACGGTAACTGAAATATCTGAAATATCACTTTCTAAACAAGAGCACCAATATCACAGAAGAAATTAAAATACTTGAGACTTATAATAAGTCTCAAGAAGGGAAATAAGCCTTTAGCCAGTCTTTGATATTTATTTAAAGGTTATATCATATTGTAAGTTTTAAGATTGGTGAAAGTAAGTGATATCATTTTTTATATAATTTTTGGGAGGTATATTTCATAATAAAACAATTACACAGTATCCAAAATCAGAAATTAAGAATTTGTGTCGGCAATTATTGTATGTACTGTACTATGGGCCTCATAGTGAACCACACACAAAAACACTAGCACACACACACGTGGGTGTACATTTCTGAGAGTGCCATGCTATTGAACAAGGTTGGCCACACTTTGAGGTGTGCTCCCAGGATTGGCACTGCTCAGTGCAGCGGGGCACAGCAACAGGTTCATGGGCATCACAAAGTCGTTGGCTGTTTTGTAATTTGTCGCTGAATATTTACACTAAACATCAAACAATCCTAATAAGTCTATGTCCTTTAAATGTGGCATGCAGAGACGGGCGGACAGAGAGGAAGGCAGTGAATAGAGTTTGGGAGGACATATGTGTGCTTGTGATAACATTAGATAATTCCAGTGGAACAAAAGTAACACTGTGAAAACATGCGAAAAATACAGAGATTAAAACTATATGTGGAAAACACACCTGTCACTTAAATTCCAAGCAGCGTAGATACCTCTCAGGTAAGTCAGAACTAGAGGGTGAGGACATTACACTAATAGGCTAATATTGGTTTGTGAATATTGGGAATAATTGTCTGATAAAAACCGCTATTTTAAGACTGAATACATCTATCATCTTTTAAGTTCTCATTGCCTTACCCAAAGGCTTTCAACCTAGTATGCATTTAAAGGTTATAAATAAAATCTAAATTAAAGCATGGATCCCTTTCCCAAGTTAATGTTTTTAAAATGTTTTGTAAGAAAATATTCAAAATAATTATTTAATTAAAATAATAGATTTCTAGCAGCAGATTGTACATATTTACAAGAGCAATTAGACTCAATGTTGTTCATAAGTTAGCACTTATGAACGTCTTATAGCACTTAGGAAGTGGCATCCATAGATTCATGTTAGAAAAAGTTAGGGGAGAGTTGGAATTTCTGAAAAAGGAGCTGTCTCACTGTCGCCCTCACCTGGAGAAACAGATAACTGCCAGACCGAAACAGGACATTCTACTGCAAGACCCCATCACCAACAGAATTACAGGTGCAGAGGGTGTGTGAAAGAGGGCGTTCCTCTGCTTGACAGCTCAGCAAAAGTAATTTGAGTAGAGGAAACAGTTAGTCCAAGCATGCACTAATTCATAATCAGTAGGTGACAGGCTTGTATTTTTGCCACCCTTCATAGAGGACACATTGGTGCTGAAGATATAGGGTCCTTGTTGTAGAGTAGCACCCCACAACTCGACCGAACTCTTCAGGAAGTAGCCAAACACATCTATGATGGCTTTGCCTCTGGCCGCTGTCACTTCCTGCCTCCTGGTAACCTGTGATGACGTCATTGCTGAAGGATTCGCATGCACATCACTATAGCAAGTGCTTATAAGAAAGTGTCCAATGTGAATAAGAATAATGGCATAGTGACATATTTCAATACTTATTTTTCATGCATGTTTGCAAGCACCAACATATCGAGTATAGTCAATAGCATTCCTTTTAATCTGCCTGAGTCCCTCACTTTTCAGATGCTTTCAAATCGTGGGTCAGGTCCAGACTTGTAAACAAATCAATCCTTTTCTATGGTCTGCGAAAGCACCGCCAACGGACAGGATTAAGCCCTCAGCTACATCTGTGAAATACATGATTAAGATGTATGAAGGCCATACTGGGCTTGTTTCGAGGACTTGTTTGGAACATGGACCAAAGCTTAGCATGTGTGAAAGCTGGCGGGTGTTGCAGGTGTTGAGGCCTCTTAGTGGCCCAGGTGAGGCATTACATTATACTGCAATTTAGCGGATGCTTTTATCCAAAGCGACTTACAAATAGAACTATCAACAAGAGAAAGTAAAAATAACCACAAGTCAGGAAGATAAATAAGTACCTCCCTGACCCAACGATGCAAGTGCCACATTCAAAGCGAGGATACAAATTAAGCACATCTAAAGCCTAATCTACAGTACTCAAAATAAGAGTACATCAAAAGCACTGTCAAGCAGCTGCAACTGCCACATGGTCAAAGACAAAGCCTACCCTTGTTTCAGCATTGCCTAATCTCAGCTCAGTTCTGTTGTGTTGGGTTCGAGACAGTGTGATCAAGGTATGACTGTGTGTGTACATCTTGTACAATATACAATCAATTACTACCTGAACCTACAATGTTTTGTTTTTTCATTTTTTTCCATATTTAAGCCCATCTCTCTCTCTCTCTCTCTCTCTCTCTCTCTCTCTCCCTCTCTCTTTTAAAACCTGCAGCAACTGGATGTAGACTTGACCGTTGGCTCACTGTTGCCTACTGGTTGATTTTGGAGTTTCTCCTCCAGATAACATTTCGACCTTCACAGGCAGGTTAGGAGTACAAGTAAGTGTAATTTACTGTTTGTCTATTGGTATCTGTAAGTTTATATTACCCATAGTAATGTATTTTATTATAAGACATATCCCGCTATGATGCCATAGTAACTTCAGACCACACTCCTTTCATCAACTCTGACTTGTCATTAGACATAACCGGACACACCAGATCCAATCAACTACTGGACCAAATAGTCCCAGCCAGACGGAAGTATTCCACAGCTGAATATCTGTGTTTGTGTTCCCACAGTAAAAAGGGACTCCCTTCCCCAGCTGTTTGTGCTTCTTTCCAACAACTACAGCCACGTCTTCATCTCCAGCTGTAGGCCTACATCTTCTGGGCCTGCGTGAGTCATACTACCCGGGGAATTGCAGCCCCACCTCCATTGGCTCTGATTCAGGATCGGATACATTTAGCCCATACACTGTGACTGCCTCTGATCGGACACAGTGGAGCCGGCTGACTCTAAAGGCCAAGGAGAAAGCGTTTGGAGTGTCCACATTCTACAGGATGCCCGGAAATATATCCACCTACTAAAACTGAAATACATATCGGCAGCAGCTATAAGACAATGCAAACCCCTCGCCCCCCCCCAGCCCTGCTATTGTCAAATGTATATGGTCACATTTTGGGACGGTTGGTTATGCTAATATTATCTGATTCATGGTTATGCTGGTTCCATCAATACGGTAAATATTTAGTTTATGTTCATATTATATAGCCTAAACATTTTCATAAAAAATAATCGGTAGCCCAAAAACGTTGTAGTCGAATGAAGTCACACACTGGACTAACATTTTTAGTCATGTTCTTAGGCAGTTACATTGTTTTACGTAACGCCCATGTTCTAGTAAATTCCAAGACTTGAAGGATTGTTAAAGGTAAAGTCCCTATCACTGTTGTATCATAGGCTCACAACTTCCCAATAAAGTTCTCATAGGCCTTGTTTACATCAAACATTTTACCTTGTATGCTATAACCTTTAATCAGATTAAAATACTTATGATATAAACGCCGATGTATAAAATATCTTAAATTATGAAGGTTTCAAACTTCCCCTTTAATTATGTAGCAACTTCTCATGTGAGCGTTTGTCTATCTATTTTAGAGACGGTCGACATTTAATAGACAAGGCGGTTTCGGACCCCTTCTCCAGTTTATTTTATCGCCAGAAATCTCTCTTCATCCACACTTATTGCTGTGTCGGAACTATCAGCTCAACATTTTTTTCATTGGGGTTGTCTATCTGCCATGCACCCGACCACCTCCCTGTTGACTCTTCTGTTGTCGCTCCTGTCCAGGACGACCCGGGGATATTTCAGCGAGGAGCGTTGGAGCCCCGAGTCTCCTCTTCTTGCTCCCCGGGTCGTCATATCGCTGGTCTGCCGCAACTCTGCGCACTCGCTTCCAGCATTCCTAGGGGCAATCGAGCGCCTCAACTACCCCAAGGACCGCCTCGCTTTATGGTGAGCATTTTCCTCTAGCACGTTTCCTAGAATATAGTAAATATAAAAGACTTATTTTAGGCCTGCATTGTTTTGGCTTTTTGGGGATGCATCAGTTTAACATGCGCCCGTTTTTGAGTCAGTCTCATTGTTTATAAAGAGTTGACGTGACACTGACAACATGTCAGATATAAAACAATAAACAAATTGCCTGAGCATATACCTCTCAAAACGGTGACTTTATTTTAAAGTTAACGATTGAGGTCCTTCGATTTAAGATTAAAAGTTATAATATTCTGCTCACAGTCACTTCTAATTGATAAATGCTCTTTAAAAACACACGAGTTTAACATTTTCTAAATCTCTGGTGAAGATGGAGATGAGTGTTTAAGAAGTAAAAGCAGATGTCATAGTATGGCAAGTTACAAAGGAGTAGACCTACACCGTTAATTTGATAATGAGACCTTTAATATCTTTCATACCAAACATACAAACAAACAAAAAGCCCAACGCATGACAGGCTGCAGCTCTCCCCAAATATTTGTTTTGTTTTGTTTAGCTCAATAATTAATCTAATTATTCAAAACTGTTACACAATCCACAACATATTATCAAAAACATAATTAGGAGAATACCACAGACAATTTGATGTATGTTTGAAGTTTTTCTTTGTCAATGTCAAGTACAGACCTCACAAGAAGTTCATCTTATTTTCAACCCTCAAGATATTGTAACAATAGTCTAGCACACGTGTACCTTCATCAGGGCCATACAGTGGTTACTATTCACAATAATGTAGCAACATGCACACTAAATATGGTTTAACAATTCCGTTTGGAAGTCCCTCGTTACCTCTCCTCTCTTAGTAACTCTTCATCAGCTCCCTTTCTCTCTTAGCCCCACTTTTGCTCTTCGCATAAACAGCGGCACATCAAGTGATGAAGACCATTTGTGCATGCCCACACACACACACACACACACACACACACACTCTCTCACTCTCACTCTCACGCTCACTCTCACTCTCACTATCTCTGTTGTAGGCGTGTTGTCTTGTCTGTCTGTCTATCTGTCTGTCTATCACTATCTCTGTCTGTCTGTCTGTCTGTCTGTCTGTCTGTCTGTCTGTCTGTCTGTCTGTCTGTCTGTCTGTCTGTCTGTCTGTCTATCTCTGTTGTAGGTGTGTGTTCAGGCTCTTTTTTTGCTCTAACCCTTAGCAGACTGGCCTCAGGGGAGGTTTTCTGCCTGTCCCCTCCCCTCCCCTTACTTTCTTCCCTGTGATCACGCAAACCTCTGACTCACAATACACCTTCCTCTTTGCCACGTCTTTGGGTTTTTAGAGGAAACGGGACTTTGGTGACACGTGTGTTATACTTCTGGTATACATAGTCGTGCCTCAGTAAGGGTCATGGGATTCAAATGTGTTCTCACTATTCAAAGCAATGTATGCAATCTTCCCAACCTATTCAAAACCAATATTGGGGTTGCTTGATCATATTTTGTATTTCTAGTAAATGAAAACAATGGATATTTCTACATCCAAAGTCAGACCCCTTAACTAAATGTAAATGTAAAAAGTACACAATCATAAAGGCTCAACTGATGTTAAGGATTCGGGGAAGCTACTGTAATATATTGCCTCTGGTGAGTTGCCATGACCACCGGCTTTTACTGTAACTGGAGTACTATTATGGATCAAATAGAACACACACAAAAATGCATTTGTTGTTTTGCAAATTTATATTGCATAGGAATGAGTGTATCAGCATTTAATGTGCACACACGTGTATGCTCCATTCAATCTGTTCAATCTGTAGGGGCATGCAGACCAAGACCTAAGGCTTTTATCAAGTCATAAATCTTTGCATCTGTTCCCTCTCCATTCCTCCCCCTTCCCCCCTAGTCCAATGGCATCTCGGGGTTCTTGACCGGAACACTATGCCAAATATTTATTGTCTTTTGAAGCCCTGTCACTCACTACGTTATACACCAAAATGGGAAAACGGTCTGCTTACAAGTGCAATATAGCGTATGGTTTCAAAAAGAGTGTGTGTATGTCTGTCTGGAAGAGAGAGAGAGACACGGAAATAAAGAAAGAAAGAAAGAAAGAAAGAAAGAAAGAAAGGACTAGACAGAGTTTGACTGGGTTGAAATCCTGCAGGCTGAGTAAGTCAGCATGCTGTGTGTGTGCATAGCATCTGACTGTGGCGCTGATTTACACTGACGTTGGCTAAACACCCACAGTAGATGTCAATTTTCTCTTTCTGTTCTCCCTGTGATATATGGCTCTAGTAAATATGTCTCCTCGTTGATTTGTGAGGGGGATTTGCTACGCTGACCACACATACCCACTGGACTGGTAGGCTACAGTATTTGGTCAAAAAGGTTTGTTCAAGGTCAGTTAAAATAAAGAAAACAGCATCCTTACTCATCCTTTTCCCTTGGTACGGACTGTGGTTTGGGGCCTGTTGAGTAATCTCGTTTGATGGTTTCATCGGTAATGTTTGGGGTGATACGTGTGGCTAATGCGTACTCCAGAGATACTCTTAACTAGAATTGTTAATGTCCCTCTCAAGTCTGTCTGTGTGTGTGTATCTTATCAAGTCTGTTTGGGTGTTTGTATATCTTAAGCGTGTTAACATTAAAATGGTGTTTGTCCCCGACACCGCAGGGTGGCGACAGACAGAAATGTGGACAACACCACATCACTCCTGGAAGAATGGCTCACCAACGTGCAGGACCTCTACCACTATGTGGAGTGGAGACCCCAGGAAAAAGCCAGGTACTGTCCGTGTGAGTGTATGATTTGCTTTCCCCCAACAAGTATATTAAAGAAGAACAGTAAAAAAACAGGCATGTTCTGGTGTTTTTTGATGTGTTTGTGCTTGTGTGTGTGTGTGTGTGTGTGTGTGTGTGTGTGTGTGTGTGTGTGTGTCACTCCTTCAGCGTCTATGTAGATGAGCTGGGTCCGAAGCACTGGAACAACCAGCGCTATGAACATGTGTTGAAGCTTCGACAGGCAGCTCTGGACTCTGCCCGGGAGATCTGGGCTGACTACTTCCTGGTAAGTCCTCTAAACACTCACTACTACACTTGATCTTCTGAGATCAGATGTTTGAGGATCCTTTTTCCGTTAATAACACATTATGTGAAGTTGTATTTGTGTATTTGTATTTGTTGTGTGTGTACAGTCATAGTGCGTACGTATTTGTGTAAACTCTCACCGGTGAAATCAACAGTGCCCGTTTTGTCCCTCTAACTCTAGCTGTCTGACTGTGACAACTTGCTGACCAATCGTGACCTGTTATGGAAGCTGATGAGGGAGAACAAGACTATCGTAGCTCCCATGCTAGAGTCCAGAACAGCCTACTCCAACTTCTGGTGTGGCATGACCTCCCAGGTATGGCCTCCTGGTCACACTGTGTGTGTGTGTGTGTGTGTGTGTGTGTGTTTCTAAAAGATGCTGTAAATACATGTCCAGAGTCCAAGCTGTCTTGGAGTCGTGGTTTGAGGTTGTGTTTGCGTGTGTCTGACTCAGTGTCTACGGGGTCTGCTACCTCCAGGGCTACTACAGGCGCACGCCGGCCTACATGCCCATCCGGAGGAAGGAGAGGCGGGGCTGCTTTGCCGTTCCCATGGTGCACTCCACCTACCTGTTGGATCTGCGGAAAGAGGCGTCCCGCCAGCTGGCCTTCTACCCCCCACACCCAGAGTACAACTGGGCCCTCGATGACGTCATCATCTTCGCCTATGCTGCACGCGTATCAGGTAGGGGCATGGGGAGGGATAGAGGGAGGGAGGGAGAGGTGGGAAGGAGGGGAGAGAGGGAGGTTTGGCAGGGTGGGACGTTCGTGTCTGTGAGAGATTCCCACTCATAAAGTGGCATTTGAGACGATAATAAGTACAGTACCAAGACAGTATCTATGTATGTGTGTGCTTGTGCGTGTGTGTGTGTGTGTGTGTGTGTTTATTATGACACGTTTTATATCTCTTTCCTCCACTCAGATGTCCAGATGTACATATGCAACAAAGAGGTTTACGGATATTTCCCAGTCCCTCTGCGGGCCCACAACACCTTGCAGGACGAGGTAGAAAGCTTCTTGCATTCCCAGCTGGAAGCCATGGGTGAGCAAGGGGTCAGAGTTCAAGGGTCAGGGCCCTCCAGGATGTGCCTCATAAACTGAAAGTACCATCACACCTGCAATGCACTGGGTTTACCTTTCACCTCTCTCTCTCTCTCTCTATTAGAGAAGTCAACTTCATTGGAGCCTTCACGATACCTATCAGTTCCCCCGAAACATCCTGATAAGCTGGAGTTTGACGAGGTCGGTTTGACTTACATACAAAAACCACAAATGCAAAAACACTCCCAAACGCACACACACACTTGAGATGTTAAACTGTAGCTACATGTGAAATGTATGCGTATGTTTTCCTCAGGTTTTTATGATAAACCTGGTGCGCAGGGCAGAGCGCCGTGAGCGCATGCTGAGGGCGCTGTACGAGCAGGAACTCACATGCAAGCTCATCACTGCTGTGGACGGCAAGTAGGTTTTTTAACAACCATACCTATTGCTCCTCTGACTCTTAGCGATACACTTTTGTAACAACTTCAATGGTTCAATGGTTTATAGTTAAAAGGTATTGATACATGTTTTAGTGCTCTTATTATTATCAATGACTTTCTCTTTTAAACTAATACAAAAAAATAAATTAGAGTATTGACATTTTATTCATTAACACTCTCACTTAGATCACTAGATATTTTAATAAAAACACTAAATACTTAATAGGGGGCTGCAAGTTGTCAGGCCGGCATTTATCTTTCACAATTGTAAGGTTATAAACAGAGATCCTAGAGAATGAGATGCATACCTACCACTCATTTGTATTGCTGTAAAAAAGAATGTCTGACTAGCTTAAAGCAAAATTTATTTTTGTGACTTTGTACCTTATTTTTCTTACTTTTTTCCCTTTCAGGGCTTTGAACACAAGCGATATAGAGGCTATGGGTATCCAGATGCTTCCTGGCTACAAGGACCCCTACCACGGTCGGCCCCTCTCCAAGGGCGAGTTGGGATGTTTCCTCTCCCACCACAACATCTGGAAGGAGGTGAGCTGCTCAGGCGAGCACCAGGCTTCTGGGCCTGCTCATCAATACAAGAAAGTGCAGAGGATTGTGAAAAGGTTGTAGGTTAATAAATACATTTTCATTTTTCATCGGTAAAATACATTTAAAAATGTTTGGAGTGTAAACAATAGAATGTAAACAGTGTAATGTTTGTGCATTTGTAAACGTGCTTCTTCTGCTAATTCTGAAGATTGAATGTGTGTTTGATCACGCTGTAGATTGTAGATCGAGGTCTCCAAACCTCATTGGTCATAGAGGATGACCTTCGCTTCGAGGTGTTCTTCAAACGTCGTCTTCAGGCTCTGATGTACGAGGTGAAGAGTCACAACCTTGACTGGGACCTTATGTAAGTGCATTAACACATATATTGCCCATTCTGCCATACATGTGTGGCGTTGAGGGGATTTATTTATTTAAAATATTTTAAGAACAATAATACATATATTTTTATATGGTTAATTCATGTTTTTGTTTCTTTCATCTATTATGCTGGATAAGTGTAATAGGACGGATGTTACTCTTGTTTCTGCTTTACTTTTTCCTGTTTTCCTAACCATCCCTCCCCTCCTGCTATTACACAGTTACATCGGGCGTAAGCGCATGCAGGTGGACCATCCGGAAAAGTCTGTTCCCAAGATCTACAATCTGGTCGAAGCCGACTACTCCTATTGGACGCTGGGCTACGTGATGTCATTACAAGGCGCCCAGAAACTCCTCAGGGCGGAGCCTCTCAAGAAGATGCTGCCCATCGACGAGTTCCTCCCTGTCATGTACAACAAACACCCTGTGTGAGTTCAACTCCTCACCTCTTCTTCTCTTCTCTCCCTTTTCTTTCTGTTTCGGTGGGTTGCGTTGTCTCTCTCTTTACATTTCTTTTTTAGATTCTCTCCTTCAGTAAGAATCCCCGTCATGCTTGCGTTGGTTAGTGTGCTATTAACACGTCTTACCCTTTGTCCTATCTGTCCAGTTCGGAGTACATGGCCCACTTTGAGCGTCGGGACCTGCGGGCCTTCTCTGCCGAGCCCCTCCTGGTGTTCCCCACCCACTACACAGGAGAGCCCGGATACATCAGCGACACGGAGACCTCCGTGGTGTGGGACAACGAGACGGTCCACACCGACTGGGACCGAGCAAAGTCCCGTAAGACTCAGGAGCAGGAGGAGCTGAGTGTGGAGGCGCAGAACTCAGACGTCCTGCAGTCGGAACTGGAGAACCTGAGCGCTCGGGACGAGCTGTGATGACGGGGTCTGGTCTGGAGGGAAGGGATGGAAGGATGGGAGAACCGGGACGTAGTGCAGTCAGGACTGGACGAGCTGGGACGGATGACGGGAAAAGACAGAGGAGATTTTGGTTGCATTGGAGGGATGGGGGACGGGATCGAGAGAAGAAGAGGAAGAAAGGAAGCAAAGGGAGAATGATTGAAAAGGCGAAAGAGAGACAGGGAAAGGTAGATATCATTGAGAAGCTAAGCGCTTTAAACCTTTCTTTCTCTTCCAATAGGGACACAGTATTTTTGAAGAATGAGTTGTGTAACCTTGATATAATTTATTGCATTCTACTCAGTTTTTTGTTACAATGACCTAACTGAAAAACTTTGGAAAAATCAAATATTGGAAAATGGCTTGTAAAAAAACGGTCACCATCTTAAGAAAAAGAAGGTTGTAATGTACGTTTGTATACGGTTATTCAAGATAATGTTCTACAAGAATATCTGACAACAGGATAAATTGTTCTGGTGAACAAGATACGAAACATAATTATAGCATCAGCAAAGAAACGTATTCCATTGGAGTGTTAACATATTTTAGTTTTCACACACTAATGCCAGGCAATATGGCATATATATTTTACCAATGTCTTTTAGAATACAACAAATATTTTGAATATTTTTTTTTTTGCAGTGTTGGCCCATGAACACGAAACATTTCTCTTTTTGAGTCTAGTCCTAGTGTTTTGTTTTGTCTGTTTTAGTACTATTTGCCATTGGCCTACTTCAGCCATCCTAACTATACAACATTCCTTATTTGATTGATTTTATAGCCAAAGGCAACAAAAACTACCACAAAAACGACTTTGTATTTTCGGTGCTTTGGGATTTAGCTATGGGCTTGAAATAATATGACTATTGTAAAATTACTTCTGTTGACAGTACTATATGTAAATCTTTGATTACCAAATGTGTCAAACCATAACCCCTCACCTACTGTATATCTGGACCTGTTGGATGTCCACGTAGTGGCTGTTGTACTGTCCCACCAAATCATAATGTTTTACGTAATTTGTGTAATACCTGCCCTTTCTTGTTTTTGCACTTCAATCTTAAATCCGTCTTTCCAAAATGTGCCTATACCAAAGATTAAAGACAAACTTGTTATAAAGTTGAGAGTAAAATGAGTACCTGATGTTGTTACATGTTTTAAATACGTCTGCTGACATTGTGTCACAGGTGAAAAGAGTGCCACTTACATATCGATGAAATCATCAATATGGGTCAGAACAATGGCTACCTTCAAAGTGAGGAACAAACACTGCCCCCTGATGAGAGGAAGATGCTGGAAGGCCTCTGCCCCTCCTCACAGCACTTCTTCTGTTGTTGTTGTCCTTCATCAGCCCTACACTTGTATTAACTGCGCTATTTTCTGCTTATTGGCTTTCCGCCCTTTTAAACCCCATTATGATCTGTCCCACTCTCTCGCTGTCTGTCAAATTGACACACACACACACACACACACACACACACAGATACCCCTGCAGTTTATCATCCGTCTTTTCCTCTCCCTCCCTCCTCCTTTACAGAGTAATTGGATCACTGAAGGGTTTAAAGATGTGTGCCCATGTAGACAATCTCTTTCATAGCCCACAGCTACTCACTGTCTTTCCCTGCCCGGTTATTTACTTAGTGTCTGCAACCCCAGTGTCACACCTTGACCTACTCTTATTGGCAATTTCTGTAATCTCCACTGCTAGACCGGCAAGTAGGGGGAAAGAGAGAGAGAGAGAGAGAGGTGAGGAAGGGGAGGGATCGCTCAAACATTTAGGATTGATGATGATAGTACCTGACAGATCTGGATTGACGAACGGAGCGCTACAGAGAGTGAAAAAAGAGAAGAGGAATTAGAGAAAAAAATAAAATGGAGTAAAAGATCATAATCACCTTGGAACTTTTCTACCGTCAAATTTGCAGCTTCAAGGTGAGTGCAAAGTGAAACGCTTGCCATCTGGTTGCTGTAGCAACTAGGAGGATTATTGGTAGATTATCCCCAAACCTTGCTAGCAACAGAAATCTGGGCTGTAGCTAAATATACAAAAACATCCAGAGACAACTCTCAGAAGCCACCAAGGTTTTAGCTAAATATAGCTATAGCTAGTTAAACAAAACATATTTTCTGTACGTATGCCAAAGTGTCGCGTCGAGTAGGTCCTGTGACCTAATCAGAATTCTATCTCCATCGCCCTCCACATTGTCTAAGTGAGTTGGTGCTGTGACCTAATCAGAACGATATCTCCATCGCCCTCCACGTCCCTTCTCCTCTTCCTCCCCAGGCCCCCCATCATGGTGGACATGTTCCTCGGCCGAGTTCTGGTCAAAAACAACTGGGACCGCGACGAATTGGACACGGAGCGGGAAATTATCAGTTGCTTCCAGAACCGTATCATGCTGCTCTTTTTCGGTTCTGTCGAATGCAAACGCTGCCGGGACTTCAGTCCCATACTCAAGGACTTCTTCAAGCACCTGAAGGACCTGGCCTACGTGGAGCACTCAGCGCAGTTTGTCCTCATCTACGTTAGGTATGTATAGGGAACATTCATGCAAAGACACATTAATGCACACATGCACTCTTGCCCAGTCACATGCACATACACACACACACACACACACACACACACACACACACACACACACACACACACACACACACACACGTTCTCATCGTGCTGCATCTATTCTTTTCTCTTAGTGTGGACCAGTCAGAAGAGCAACTAGAGAGCCTCCTCAAAGAGCTGCCCAAGAAGTGTCTGTTTCTGGCCTATGATGACCCCTACAGGGGGTAAGTGGGAATGTCTGTAATGTGAGTTAACCTTGGCATACATGCAATAATACAAATGTGCTTCTATGAACAATTTGTGTGTGTTTGTCACAGCGTGAATGACATGTTGTGCTCTCGTGCTTTAAGGGAACTGAGGGCCACGTTCGAGGTGACGGAGGTACCGACGGTGGTGGTGGTGCGTCCCGACGGATCCGTTCTCTCCCCAAACGCCGTGGAGGAGATCCGCAGCCTTGGCACGGACTGCTACCACAACTGGAAGGAAGGCGCCACGCTCATCGACAAGGCCTTCATGCTCAACGAGGAATTCGAAGACGTCAGGCTGCGCGGCGTCACCGACCCTGTGCGAAGACTCAAGTACAAAGTGGAAGACACGAAGAAGAGCAAGTGGAAAAGATGGCTGGGGGGTGAAAAAACATAGGTGCATCAAAAAGATATAAAATACGCAAACATTCTGAGGGAAAAGATAAAGGGAAGACAGAGAGAGAGAAGAGAGGAAACATGAAGGCCGGTTTCTATTCTTCCAAAACATACTAGTCCCGTTGTTATCCTCCAGTCTGACCTCTTTGACAAACTGGGTGTTGCTAACATTTCATATCCACAACCTGCGATGCTGCTGCCAAACTATTTATTTGAAGGCCTTGTGTTTTAAAGATCTCAAAACCCTCTCAAAGCCAATGTTACAGTGTAAAGTTGCTATGTCAGTGTGGTCCAGGTGTTAACCTAGATTTTACCCAACTGAATACTTTTTTAAAGGAACTACAGTTCGGGTAATAAGTTGTCTATGGGAACATATTACATACAATGCAAGCATACTACATCATTCCGAGCATCCGTCCATCCATTAGCTATACCGCTTATCCTATGCAGGGTTGCGGGGGGGGCTGGAGCCTATCCCAGCTGACACAGGGCGAGAGGCGGGGTACACCCTGGACAGGTCGCCAGTCTGTCACAGGGCCGACACATAGGGACAGACAACAACTCACACTCACATTCACATTCACATTCACACCTTCGGACAATTTAGAGTTACCAATTAACCTGCATGTTTTTGGACTGTGGGAGTCATTCCGAGCATGTTGATTTCAATTACCTGTATGAAAAAGGAAGAAAAGTATTTGTCTTCTAGGATAACTACACCCTGTACAATCAATACAATTGTATAATGGGTAAAGAAATATTTTGTTCAAAATTACACCACAAATTAAGATATATTAACATAAACACCTGCAAGACGAAACTTCCCAACTTTCAGTCTGAGGTTTGTCATCTATATTAGGTGACTTGGAGACGGAGGTTCCCACACTCCACCATTTTGTCAATATCTCTGCCCATATTTAACAGATTTGCTAGCATTTACGACTAGGTGAGACATTACTGTCAAAAACACTATATGATGATCAGTCCTTCTTTTAACTTTTAATGCTAGTGTATTATACACTATTATGGTAGTGCATGAAAACATCTGTATTTTTCTACTATTTCAGTTTCAATATGGTTTATAATGCATTTCTTTAGTGCCATTGTCTAACCTTAGCTATTATGCCCAGGAACGGCACAGCTATGTATGTTCTTTCTTTATAATTGAAGAAAGAATAATTGAATGTATGTTTTCAATCATCAAAATGTTCTTTTATGACTATAAAGAGTAAGTAGGTGAACATGTCTGAGAATGCTTTTGTTTCACTATGAAATATGTTGTAAATATATTAAAGTATTTACAATGGTCTGGAGCTAAAACACAGTCACATACTCAGTTACCAGTGCTTCCATTGCACCAGTACAAATATTACACTCCAGTGGTTAATAGCTAACTGTGTAAGTCTTTGTGCACATTACCCTTTCGAATGGGGTAGGCTCTTCACGGAAGGACACAAGGGGGTTGCATAATTTACCAACCCCTACAACTCATAAAAGACAGACACCCACATACATAAGCACAACCTTTTTCTTCACAGGGTAATATCCTTTCATCTCTGTGTCATCCCTCTAATCTGCCTATATGGATGGGGGGGGGGGTGGGGGGGGGGTGGGGGGGGGGGTGGCAGGGAGAGAAAGGGAGGAGAGGTAGATTTACTGAGAGAGTCACACGAGTGAGGGTTCAACCACATACAAACATAGCCAAAGAGTGATATAAAACAATATACATACAGGAGAAGAAAGAAGAAAAACATAAAAGAAACATTGAGCAACACGCTGTTGTTGAGCTAGAGCACTGAGGTAAGCAAGAGTCCTGGAGGCATTATGCTGACGCAGCATCTAAGGGATTACTAGCCTAGCTGCTACGTATTAACAAAGACCTATAGACGTGTGACACATATAGGGGCTTCAATTCACTTACTAACATTATATACTCAAGGTAAATTAATGACACAAATAACTTCTACAAGCCATTTTGGCCACGTGGCTTGGTGCGTGTGTTGTGTACACTTGCAGGTAGGATAGTGTGTTGTCTGTGTGCATGGCTGTGAGGTTCTTCTATGTAAACGTAAACTAATTTGTAAATCACCGTCTATTCTCATTGCCCCACCAACGGTTCCATGCATTTGGCCAGCGTGTCTTGATCATGGTGGAGCTCTTCCTCGATCGGGTCCTGTTGAAGAACAATCGAGACCGCGACGAACTGGACACGGAACGGGAAATTGTCCTGCGTCTGCAGAACCGCATCCTGTTGCTGTTCTTTGGCGCTGCCGACAGTGAGCGTTGCCAGGAGTTTGTCCCCACACTCAAAGACTTCTTTCAGCAACTGACGGACGAGTTCTACGTAGAGCGTTCAGCCCAAGTTGTCCTGCTTTACATTAGGTATGGGGCACTAGACACTTTTTGCGCACACACACACACACACACACACACACACACACACACACACACACACACACACACACACACACACACACACACACACACATACGTTCTCTCTGTAGGAAATAATTCTTGTGCTGAACTGTTCCTCTCCTGCTCTTCTCTTGCTCTCTTGGCACTCAGCCTGGACGGGTCAGAGGAGCAGCTTGACAGCTTCCTTAACGAGCTGCCCAAGAAATGCCTGTTCCTGGCTCACGAGGACCACTACAGGAGGTGGGTGTGAACAACACATGGCCAGAGGGCTTCCTGCCACTGTGCTCTCCCTTAACCTCGAGGAGGCTTTGCAGTTGCCATGTCCAGAACAAAGCACCGCCTCCATGTGACCTCCTCTCCATTTCACTCCTGAGCCCACGGCTTTCTTCCTCTCTCTGCCTCTCCCTCCTGAGTAGATCTGCCGTGTGTGATTATGGTATGTGTGCACAACTGTCCTTCCTCTCAGGGAGCTGGAGGCCATGTTTGAGGTGGAGGAGCTGCCCACAGTAGTGGTTCTGCGTCCAGACGGCTCTGTCCTCTCTCCCAACGCCGCGGAGGAAATCCGCAGCCTCGGCACCGGCTGCTTCCCGAACTGGCAGGAGGGCGCGGAGCTGATCGACAGGAACTTCCTGATGAACGAGGTGTATGACGAAAGCTCGATGCGCAGTTTCACCGACCCCGTCAGAAGGCTCAAGTACAAAGTGGACGACGAGAAGACAAGGAAGAAGAGACAGACGAGAGGGTGGGGGCAAGGCGATGCCGAGGAGAAACAAGGAAAGGGTGGAGACGGGGGGCCATGGGGTTGAATGTAAGCGTAAAGAGAGAGAGAGAGGAGAGAGAGAGAGGGAGAGAGAGAGGGAGTGAGAGAGAGAGAGAGAGAGAGAGAGAGAGAGAGAGAGAGAGAGAGAGAGAGAGAGAGAGAGAGGGAGGGAGAGAATAGAAGCTTTACACTGTGACCAGCACGGCTCTTTAGTCCAGTCTTCTCCACTGGAGCACGTATGCTGCCAAAACAGCAATGTGTGGCTAGCCGTAAAAGAACAACACACACCCTGCTCGAGCGTTCTAAGCATAAAGAAAGATACAGTAGGAGCAGCAGTCACTGTATGAGCCAGTTTAGGAGCACCCTTGTAAGGAAATCAAAGCCACTGGTTAAAAGCATCGGGGCCTTTGATGTCAGACATTGTGAGTGCCCTAGTGCTGAGTATTTACATCATTTGTGCTTTTCTTAGACCATTGGTTTGTGGAACGTTATGTAAGACGCTTTCATGTAATGTAACAACATCTTTAACACAAATAAACCAATTTGATGCATTAGATTAACAAAGCGCAGATCTCGTTTTATTTGTAGGCAGTGCACGATTAAGGAGTCTGATCTGTTTATGTGGGGAGGAAAACCAGCTCTGCGTATTTTATCTGAATTGGACAGACGTTATTACCGATTTGTGTGATAATGAGGAAATATCCAGTAAACTCTAAATCCTCAGCAAAGTAGCTTTACTAGTGTGATGTGGCTTCATAAGAAAATGCTTGCAGCCTTAAGCACATATAATCCAAGTCTGAGACTGCAGGGATTGTACTGACCTGTAATATCCCTTTTTCTCTCTGTGCCTTTGATCTTGCCCTGGATACTAGCGCAGCACATGTGGATTTATTTTTCTAAGCGAAACAGAAGAAAGAATTGGATAAAAGGGAAACAACCATGCCCTGACCACGCAGGGAGGTCTGACCTCCAGCTACAGGTACTCCATTTTCTATTGTAGTGGGCACAGTATGTGGGGGCAACGTGAAGCGTGAGCATGGGAGGGAAATCAGTAGAAACAGAACATTGGTACATGTAGAAACAGCCTGTTCTGCAACACAATAGCCCACCTGTTCACATTGCATATGGCGCTGAGGACCCAAGGTTAGTTAGAGCTTGTCTAACTCAGTGTCCCTGTAACAGGTAGACTTTTTTTTTGGTCCGGAGGTCGCCATGGAAACACCATCCCAGTGCCACACTGTTCCAACACACCTGTGACATATGGAGATAATGATGTACAATTTGCAGGGCTCTTTGCATGGTTTAGAGTTTACAACCCAACCATATATGTCTGTCAATGATTATTAGCATTAAACAACAAGTTTAACATTTAATTCAGAATTGTTCAATAACGTAACGCCTTGTTTATGGTGTTCACTCGATCTGGAATGGATTAATCCTAATCTGTGCTCACAGCCTGTCAGCCTGATATAACACATAGCATCCTCTCGTATATTACAGTGAGGCATGATCTACACGCACGCGAGCACTCACAGACGCTTACATTGCGCGCACTCGAGAACTGTGGGTTACGCTCGAAAGGAGACGGAGGAGAGACAGAGGGACGGACGATTTTGAGCGAAGCTGTAGGCGAGGCCGTGAGCGGGAAAACCCTAACCAATTAAACGAATGACAATTTCTCTAGATATTTTTAATTAACGTTTTTGTTGTAGGTCTGTATGATATCAGCGTAGTCTTGTCATTATTTGTTAGTAATGTAAGCGGCCGTTATATCGCGTCGATGCCCGCTGTTCCACAAAATGAAAAGGATGCAATTTTACAATGCCGGAACGCTATCATAAATAGACCGTCTTTTTTTCCAGAAATTATCAACAAGCAGCGTGCACCATGACTTGTGTGTTTGTGGTATGATTCTATTTTCCTTCAGTTCAACCTGTATCGTCGTTCAGCATGAAACCCGAGGGAATTACTATACCAACGTGACGCACACTCGCACTACAGCGGGGAAACCATCGAGCCTGGGGAGGGTGTGTGGGCTGCGATTGTAACCTGGACTGTTTTTCAGACGTTTCGGATTATTATTCTGTAGCCTATTATTTGTCCCTTGCCGTAGTGTCGCCCAAGGAGGGGTGGCGTAGGCTTTATTGAATATTTAGTTCCATGCGTCGGACACTAGAGAGAGGCAAAAATAAGAGATCATAGTGGGTAAAGCGTTCGAAGGAGCAAGGGACGAGAAGAGAGAGAGGGCGCGGACAGCGGAAAACAGGATGCTGGAGATGCAGTGAAGGACGAAGGAGGAAGAAACAGGGAGACCGAAGGTAGGACGAGAAAACTGCGGGGATGGGGGATATGAACAAATGTAAAGGCCTGCACCCGCATCTCTCTGCCTCGTCTCCTTTATTTTGTAACACGCCACACAAATAATTATGTCAATTTTAGGATGTAGTTCCATTGACTAATGGCGTGTGTTTAAATATACATGAACGGGTTTAAAATATGAGTGAAAGCCAGCCTATTTGCCTTTTACCCTGTCTGCCACTCCTGTTCTCATTGTGCTGCACAAACACACACACACACACACACACACATACACATACGGGTTTATAAGCAATAGCCAGACTTTTTCCCCAAACAGGCCCGGTG
>JAPMUY010010587.1:0-12136 GCA_026901105.3 Galaxias olidus
CTTGTGGTACACCCGTGTTTAGCATGAGAGTGGAGGAGCAGTGATGGTCTAATTTAACATGCTGGGGCCTGTTGGTCAGGAAGTCCATGCCTCTGACCCACTACTTACTGTATATTAATCTCAGTGGCAAAGTTTGCAACCTGGCTGAGAGCACTTCACTTTTCTTGTTTTATTATTTTAGAGCAGCTCTTAGGCTGTCCCATATAGGGAAACTCGCCCAGAGGTGGCCTGTTAATGCTCAGTAGCATGCTCAGAGCAGGAACAGCTGCTCCACTAATACTGCCTGTCTATTTGTCTAATAAGGTTACATTTCTGAATGAGAAATGTTAAAATATTTGATCATGCAACCAGTTTGAATATTAAAATAGTGTCGCAGTCACCACTAATGTTACATATTTTCGATGTCGAAGGCATTTATTTCCCTCAAAAACTTTGGGACGTCAATAATAACCTTGAGCCCGTCCATATATTATAGCCTTGCTAAAATCGGATTAAAGTTACCAAACTAGCTTCCTCATCATCGGCATAATCTTTCTTCTTGGAGAAATATTTTAAACTCAAATGAAAATGCAATCAGGAATATTTTAAAAAGAGGCCTACATATACATGCTTATATTAACATCTTTGGCAATTACTTTGACATTGTTATTGAAGGTTACCTACTACTATGATTTACTAACCGAGTTCGCTACGTTCACGTTAGCTGGAATATTATTTCACGATATATTATTAATAACGAGTTGGCCATGAACAATTGAGAATAAGTCCTGCATGTTTAATTACTGTTAAATCTATCTAACTTAACGTTAGCAAGTTAAATCTACCTATTTTCTTGTTCACTAGAAACGTAATCATATCCTCTGCTCTGTTTGTAATTCTGACAAATAAAAAATCCTGTGCACGCGTTGTTGTTGTTTATTTGGTTTTCATAAGTTTGTGAGTGATAGACGTCCTGTCAGTGTTCCACTTGTTCATCCTCAAATTGGAGAGAAAGAACGGAAGACCATTATATGAGTTCAGTGGGGGACGGACTCCGCCGAGTCTTGTAATTGCAACTTCTTTTTTACGTTACAATAAATTTAGGAATTTGCCTTTGTGTGTGAGCACCACGCGAATACAACATATAACACACTTAGGACAACAAGTGCAAAAACATGAAGTATATATACACACACAACAACAACAACAGGGTTATTGCACAGGAGAAGCATTGATCCTAGAAGTTTCAGCAGCAAAATCAATGAGAGTACAGTCCAAGTATGGTGGGTGGAGGTGCTAGTCCATCAGGCAGTGTTCAGTAGGGACACTGCCCAGGGGAAAAAACTGTTCAAGTGCCACTTAATCCTGGTCTTGATAGATCTGAATCTGCAACCTGAGGGAAGCCGCACAAACATGCCATGGCAGGAGGTGTCAGCGACGATCTTGGCCGCCTCCTTCCTGGTTCTAGTGGTGTACAATTTACAGATCAAAGGCAGCCAAAGACCTGCAGAGCCACTCTCACCACCCTTTGCATACTCCCCCTGGCCTGTGCTAATGATTGAGGAGGTGTGGGTGCTCTCGATAATGGATAATAGACCCTTAAAGACTCAGGGCAGGTGGAGGAATTAAGGATAGAATTTAACAGAGGCCTATAGAGCATTGAGAAGTCAGGGTTTCCAAGAAAGCTAAAACTATGGTGCCTACAGTTTGGACTTCTACCCCGGCCGGCCATTGACTGTGGCCATTGACAGTGTATGATATACCCATCACTAAAGTTGAATAGCTAGAAAGAAGAGTCAGCTTTTATGCTACGAAATGGTTAGGGGTACCACGGTGTCTTAGTAGCCTGGCACTCTATGGGAAAGGTGCTCTGGAGCTGCCGCTTACCGGGCTTACAGAGGAATTTAAGTGCACTAAACCTAGATCAGTAACGACACTTACAGAATCCCGAGATAGTATACTAAGAAAAGCTGCAGCCACATTAGCAACAGGACGGAAATGGAATCCAAAAGAGGCAGTGCTGCAGGCAAAAGCAGTTTAAACATACGGAAATAGTAGGGCAAGTACAATATGGAAGAGGAGGATTTGGACCTGGCACAAGTAAACAGAGATGGTCAAAAGCAACCCCTGTGGAACAACACAAATTAGTGATAGAACAGATACGCAAGCAAGAGGAAGCAGAAAGGAGCATAAAAACTGTCTCACAACCCAAACAAGGGCGATGGATGAACTGGGAAGGTGTAGAGCAGAGGAAAATTACTTGGAAGGACTTGTGGGGACTGGAATCCACAAGAATACGCTTCATTGATAGGGCAACCTACGACATACTGCCAACACCTACAAATCGTAGTCAATGGGTAGGTAAGTATCCAACATGCCCCCTCTGTGGGGGGACGACTAATCTCAAACACAATGTCTGGGTGCAAGACAAGCCTTACTCAAGGAAGATATTCCTGGCGCCACAATCAAGTACTAAAATGCTTGGCGGAAGCAATAGAGCATAGGCGCTCAACAGTTAATGCCCTGCCCATTGGAGCAGAGGGCGGCATGCACCACATTCACTTTGTCAGGCAGGGAGTTCTGGGAAGGAAGCGTTAAAGGCCAAAACAAAGCTCAGGGCACCTGAGGAGAGCATGTGATTGGAAAATGCTTGCTGATGTCGGCAAACAACTGAGAGTCCCATCAGAGATGGCAACAACCGACTCAAGACCAGACTTATTACTCTGGTCCAACACACAGCAAACTGTTTATTTTATAGAGCTAACAGTCCCGTGGGAAGAAGCAATAGCGAATTAGCAGCTGAGGCAGAACAGTGAGGTTGGAGAACAAAGTAATGTCCTGTGGAAGTTGGATGCCATGGATTTGTGGCAATATCAACAACCAAACTAGAAGGTTATGGATCTGCGGCAAAGAATTGCGCCAGACCATAAAAGCTATTTCAGATATAGCAGAAATTAGTAGCCAGTGGCTGTGGCTGAAAAGGAAGGATCCTACATGGGTACAAAGGTAAAGAACATCACGTTGAAAATCCATAAAAAGTGTTTTAATCTCAGGACAAAGGTATAAAAGGTAAATCTTTCCTGCAGAGCGTCATGTACCAAGCCTGCAGGAACAGAGTAGGGAAAGATTATCTTTAAAACAAATAGGGATAGGTATATCTCTCAGCTTAATAAACTTTTTTTAATATCTGGCCGTGCCGAGAGCGGATATAGAGGGGGGTGGCTCTGAGACGTCATTGCTCACCGTTAAGCCTTCTGGAGTTGTCATGGGCTCAAATTAACAAAACATCTGGGATGGAGGGTGCCCACTTGAAAACCCCAATGACATATCTGCTCTCAACCCAAGTCCATTCTAAAATATTGGCTTTTGAAGTGCTCATCTTGGAGTATGTCATAATGGATATTATAACATCCTATCCTGTGTATATTGAAAATTAATCACTTGCAGAAACATTGCGTGTGCATTACTAGTCCACCTTCTCTCCCCCTCCCTCTCTCCCAAACACATACACACGTGTTTTAGAGTGTTGAGGCTTCACCTAGAGATTTTTCCGTTAGATGTGAAGGATGCATCGTTTGTGTGTGTGTGTGTGTATGTGTGTGAGAGAGAGTGAGAAAGAGAGAGACAGTACATGTCTTTAATGACGGGTTACTTATTTTGCTGCTATTCCACAATAAAGAACACCAATTGATAAACAGGTAACGCAGGTCAGGCGGGCTCTCTACAGTATGAAAAACAAGGCTCAAAAACGAAATCTCCCCCTAGACATCCAGTGTGAACTTTATGATAGAATTGTCCCTATTCTTCTGTATGGTTGTGAAGTTTGGGGTTTTAGGAAAATGGACCAGGTAAACATGCTTCATAAATCTTTTCTGAAAAGTTGTTTAAAAGTTACCATAAACCATTGAATTAGCAGTTTTTTTGTTGAGTTAGGTAGGCATAGTTTAGATATAAATGTAGAGAAGCGTATGGTCAATTTTTGGATTCATTTATTAAGTTCTAAAAAATGTAAGCTATCTTCTAGCATGTTTAGACTCCTGAAATCTATGTTTAATAAAGATATCTATAAATCTGAATGGATGATCAAGATTAAGAGTATTTTGGACAAATGTGGGTTTTCTAATATGTGGCACGACTATGAATCTGTAAATTTAGACTGGCTGAAAAACAGTATACATCAGAGGATAAATGACATGGTAAGCCAAAATTGGCATAGCGAGATTGAAGAAAATAGTTTGTGTGTTAATTATTATCTGTTCAAAGAAAAACTAATGTTCGAAAGCTATATACTAATGTTGAATAACCTTGAGAGAATTACCTTCACTAGATTTAGATGTGGCAACCATAAACTACCTGTGTCAGAAGAACGGTATGTGAATGATTATGAAGCCAGGATATGTGTTAAGTGTGATGTGAAAGATATTGGTGATGAATTTCATTATGTATTAGTTTGTCCAGCTTTTAAAAATCCAAGGAAGAAATGCATGAATGAAATATTTTACAATAGGCCAAACGTTTTGAAATTCAAAAATCTATTTTGTTTGACTGACCATCTTACATTTACATGACTTAGACAAAGTATTGTTGATTATGCAAAGCTTCTAAAAACCCAGCCCTGTTTTATTTTTTCTGTATTTATTTTTCAAATTGGTGCATATTTTCTGTTTCTATTTCTATTTAATGTTGTACTTCTATCTTTATGATACTCTCATACCCCGAAAGGGGTTGCCTAGAGTAATAATAAATCAAAATCAAATCAAAACCAAGAACAATTCGTCTGTTGATTAGCTGCAACCTGCCGCTATATAGCTCGCTCTGTCATTTAGTTGGTCAGTCCACAAAAATGTACGTGGTCGCAGCTATTGTAAATTCAAGCTTGTTTAGCCTAGATCATCCTAACGGGCAGGGGAGAAAGACAGCACTCCTGACAGCTCCATAGCTGCCGCGGCACTCAGTCCTGACAATTGTCCTCTGTAATGCATAAAGTGGTAGCTTGCAGGTCGGGTTCGGGTCGCTGATTAACCCATATTGCGGGTTGGGCGGTGCGGATTGGTGCGGGTATTAAAAAACCCTGACCCGAGCATCACTAGTGCAGCCCTACATCACGTAGACTTTCTGCACTGATGGAGCACCAACTATTTTCAAATTTGGCGCTACAGACTGTGACGTTATGACATTTCAATATACACAGGATAGGATGATATAATATCCATTACGCCATCCTCCAAGATGAGCACTTCAAAAGACAATATTTTAGAATGGACTTGGGTTGAAAGCGGATATGTCATTGGGGTTTTCAAGTGAGCACTAGGGATGGGCATTTTAGGCCATATCACTATTCGAAAACTATCCAAAATATTTTGGTTAATCGAAATAAAAAGATTATACGAAAGAAAAAAAAAAAAGTTTAACTTTTTTTTGCGCTATAGCGCACTTGTAATGTAACCTGAAGGGCTACCGTGATCTGGCCTTCGCTAAAATAAACATATTCCTTTTCCAATTTCTGAACATTTCTTACTCTAACTTATTTGGACAGATTTTCTTTGATCTCTGAGCGGAGAGTTGGCGCTATAAAGCGCATGTTTGTGTATCGTGATCCAGTGCACTAGCATAGGAAGGCTCGTGCCTTCAGTTGGCGCGTTGCCTGCAAGTTTAAACTACTTGATGTGGAAAGCAGGGAAAATGTATCTTATGCATTGAGATTGTGCTTTTACTTTCTACTTTTTACATATTCAAATGGCATTGGTGTACACGTTATAAACAGTTTGTAATCAAAATCGCTAATGAGTAATATCTAAATTAACTTTAGGCAAAAACATAAATAAATAACTGCAGCTATATTCAAATACCCACATCATTTCGAATAATCGAATATTCTAATAATCGTGCCCATCCCTGGTGGGCACCCTCTTAAGAAGTAGTATGTCCCAATTGCATGCCTACTTTATGCAACAGTACGTACTTTGTAAGGGCTGCTGCAGTACTACCCAAAGAAAAAAGTAATTGTATGCGATATGACACGCGGCAATGCCGTTAGGGCTGAGGGAGAGTGGATCTACTTTTGAAACGCAGCCACTATGTATGGGTCATACCAATTACTTTTCTGGCATACGGTAGTATGAGTATAGAGACGTAGCCACATTCCTTGAATTAGAACCGTACTTCAGCAAAGGTACATTAATAGGCAAGACAAACCCAACAGCTACAGTGTAGTCAATGGCAGCTGTATTCACGCAGTGTGAAGAAAATCGCACTGTGTACAGTTTTGAAACTGTTTAAATCAACACAAATATATCGTTTTTGTTGATCTGAGTCATTTAAGTCATTCCAGAGTAATACTTAGTTTCACAAAATAGAAGTGTTTATATCAATAGATCTCCTGCTAATTCGTAGTTAGCTTTCAAAGAACGTAGGTTTTGTTGTCATATGAAAAAATCCTCATCTTTGAGTAGTTTCATAAAAAAATATATGTTTATTTATCATCATCGTCATCGTCATCCGCTTTGTCCGGGGTCGGGTCGCGGAGGTAGCAGTTCAAGCAGGGCATCCAAAACTTCCCTTTCCCGGGCCACATTAACCAGCTCTGACTGGGAGATTCCAAGGCGTTCCCAGGCCAGTGTGGAGATATAATCCCTCCACCTGGTCCTAGGTCTGCCCCGCGGCCTCCGCCCAGCTGGACGTGCCTGGAACACCTCCCTAGGGAGGCGGCCAGGTGGCATCCTTACTAGATGCCCGAACCACCTCAACTGGCTCCTTTCTACGCAAAGAAGCAGCGGCTCTACTCCGAGTCCCTCACGAATGGCTGAACTTCTCACCCTATCCCTAAGGGAGATGCCAGCCACCCTCCGGAGGAAACTCATTTCCGCCGCTTGTATCCGCGATCTCGTTCTTTCGGTCATGACCCACCCTTCATGACCATAGGTGAGAGTAGGAACGAAGATAGACCGGTAGATGGAGAGCTTTGCCTTCTGGCTCAGCTCTCTCTTCGTCACAACGGTGCAATAGAGCGACTGCAACACCGCACCCGCTGCTCCAATTCTACGGCCCATCTCTCGTTCCATTTTACCCTCACTCGAGAACAAGACCCCAAGATACTTGAACTCCTTCACTTGGGGTAAAGACTCATTCCCTACCTGGAGTAGATGTTTATTTAATATCCAACAATTGATGGACTGGTTTAAGAATATATTCTTCAATCACTGATAATTCCAGCTTCCCATATTTCTACTGTTAATAACATAATTTTGTCATTTCAAAACGCGCTCTACGTGGTGGTCAACGCTGCATTTGGTCATAATGCTCTATTTTCTTTCTCATACGGGCACAAAAAAGTCCAGCACTCCTTGTCTTCAAATGAATTTACTTCGGTGTTCCCATTATTTTTGACGGTAAAACTTAGATTTTGAAGTAAACCCCTGTCAAGACATGACCTTACGGGGACTAACCAATCAGTAAACAAATATATATTTAAAATACGTGTCATGTACTTTACTTGAAGCGCTACTAACTTTAATCAAAAAGTTCCATTGTGGCCTTTCAATTGACTAGACCGAGGACTCTTGAAAAGATTCAGCAAAAAATAATAAAAACGAGACATATTTTAATTGTTCTATGTATAGTTATGTCAGTCAGTTTGGTTACTATTACATAGGCCTATAACACATTGAATTTTAACTTTAGCTATGCTGATTGATTGTGAATGTAAGTGATGCTAATCGGTAACGTTGTCTGTACCAAGATAAAAGGCAACCTAGTTGTTGCATTCTTGAGCGGGGAAATTTTAGGTAGGCCTATCAAGGCAATTAAGAATATATTATGATCCTAGCGGATTTGAAAAACTTTTCATATTTAAAATACTTCTGCTAATGAAGAACTATGCATGATAAGAGTTTGAGGTATCATATCAATTGCCTTGAGAAAATCTGGACCTTTCCTTTCATCTTTTGTTTTCTTGTATTTCCACCAAAAGCGTTGGTTTCCTTAAAGATTGCGTTGAGTGGCATGTCCAGTAGGCCTATTTGTGACCATGGACGCGTACATGAAAAATCAGTGCCTCAAGAAAACAAGAAAACCTATTTATTAGTCAGATGGTTTATTGTCTTGTTTAGGTTTGCAGGGCAGACTGCAGAAATGAGCAGATCGGCTATTCGTAGACAGCTATAAATACAAGATCAATACAATACAAGATCATCATCGTCATTATAAATGAAATATAGGCCTATAATATAGGGGTTTGTTGGGTTTAGAGTGGTGACTTGCAAGCACGAATGGGCGAGAACTGTGGGGGAGGCAAGGAAAACCTATTTTAACGCGAGAATATGCCTGTTAATTGCAGCTTTACATTACATTACATTCATTTAGCAGACGCTTTTATTCAAAGCGACTTACAAAAATTGTGCCTACAAAAAGATAATGGTAAAACTACAAGTCAGGTAGAGAACATAAGTGCATCCCTGGCTTAATCATCTAGATAAGAGCTAAGCAAGTGCTAAAATAGACATCAGGATAAATTAACAAAACCTTCACACCTTTAGACTAAATAAGAAGATTATGTACAAATAATATTGAGCAATGATCTTGCAATGGGATCTATATTTTACGGTGATAGTTCTGACTGAAATGTATTTTCGACACGGTGATTATCTGGCACTGATTATGGTGTACAAATGCAATTGCAAGCAGTAGGCTATTGGAGCCGTATTTTTTGTTGTTTAAGACCGCGTCCTGAAAAAGCTAAGATGATGACACGTTCACGGTTTTCAGAGTACACGTTTTTAATATTGTAGCCTTAATTTTGGTAAACGACCATACAACTGTAAAGGCTGTTAGTTTTTCAAAGTATTTGTAGCAACATATCCATTAATTGTCCCACGATAAAGAAGTAAACTAATGTCAAATTTGGCTATAGGAGGTTGGCTTTTTGAAGACCGCTTGGCTACACCTAAGTATCAACTCGGTAAAATTAAAAACCTTTTTGACACTAAAACTGTCACTTTTAGATCAACTGAAAATTTATGAATATGTTTTTATTAATAAACGTTTAGTAAGTAACACAAATTTGGAGCATTCACTGTTTATTCACTTGATTTAAAAAAAACTGAAAACACGTTTGTCCTGCCTAACATTAGGTAGGGCGGACAGACCAAAAATTTAGACATTTAAAAAAAAAAAAAATTGGGGTGACTATTTTATTTCGCTTGCCCAGTAGTTTTGTTTTCTGCAGTCGGAATGTACCTACTACTCTCCTATCGAGATATCTTAAAAAAACAGCCCTAATTTAGACACTTTTTTTACCCACGGTAGTCCTATACTTACAGCAGAGCTTTTCGGTCAGGAAAACCATGGAACGTCAATAGAACGCCATTGTTCTGCGTCAGTGAAATATGAATTTTCAATAACGTCTCTTGCCTTGGCGCTAAATTTTGACTGCTTTCAGACTCATTGACTGTGGCAGTGAGATAGTTATTTCTCCTTTCAGCTCTTTTGATTTTGCCCAAACAATCTAGAGACAATCTGTGTCTCAATTAAATGTACCTATATAGCTAGCTAATATTAGCTAAACCAAAGGCTATGTTTACCTCAGACTTCTAACGCATACTACTTCAGTTTTCGCATACAACAGATATAGGACGTGCTTGTCGTCAGTCAATATAACTATCTGAAGTAAGGGGGCAGTCCTGTTATATATACAGTTATATGGAGCAAGTTTTATAATAGGTGTTAGAGAAGAGTTAATGCTAACATGTCTAATGCTGACCTCAAGTCAAGGAACGTAATCATAACACTGCTTTCCTGATAGGACATTGAGTTTATACATTTGCATAATTTCCCAGCAAGCATGAAATATAAAAAAAATGTGGCAACCGTGACCTTGAACACTGTCATCATTAACGAGTACCCCTCCAATCGATAACAGAAGTATATGGTAGGGCTGTCACTATCCACAGTGAACGAACCTGAACCAGTGTAGAAATACTGTGGAACCCATTGCTGGTGATAGGCCGGTCTTGTCAAAGGAAAATGAAGTGATTTTAACTACTTTAGTGAAGTGTGTTAACCGTCATTATAGTTTGAAGAAGTATCTCTACCAGTAGTGCCATAAAAAGCGCGAATCAGTTGTCTTATACATGCATGACTACACATTGCGTCTCGCGCTGGAGCCACATATTAGCAGACCACTCCATACAAAAGGGCCAATCTCGCAAAATGTATATCTTTGGATTTGCCCCAAAATGACATGGTAGTGGACAGACATCCTCAGCTTCATTTTGAGACCCACGTAACCGAGTTGCCCTGAACTTTGACCTCTCTACGCCTTCTACAATGACTTTTCATTTCTGGCTTACAGAAAGTTGGGAAAGTCCCATAGGTTCCAATGGCATTTTTGAAAACGCTCTTGCCATTTTCAACCTTAAATATCGTAAAATGTATATCTTCAGATTTTTATGAAATTTTTATGGTGTATACAAGAGGCTCTGAATTGTATTTTAAAATTCCTGAAATCGAGTTGCCCTTATATTCAGGCATGTAGGTGAAGTTAACAAAACTCATAAGCTAATTTACAAAAACTTGCCGTTTACCAATCATTGTACAAAATGTATCAGTTGAAGGCACAACTATTCACAAGAATACATGGTTTGTTTTACATTACATTAGTTGATCGCCTAGTTATATTAAAATGAACTAGGTGATAGCAGTCGGTGCCGTTTTGTGATTTCGAACGTAAGCTCTACTCTAGCCCTGAACAGGCTCAACCAACGTTCTATTCAGTTCATTCCCTATGGGTTCGCGCTAGCGTTCTAAAGCACGCGGAACAAACTGTTTTTTCTACGTTCGGGGTAAAAATACTGCGTTCTATTGTCCGCCCGTCATTAGGTTCATCGAGTTCACGAGAACGGACCAAATCGTGGATTGATTAACAGCCCGCGTAACTCCCTGATTGATAGCGAATTGCAAGCTAGCAATTTTGGGTTGTAAATAGCAAATACATATAACTATAAAAGATAACTATTAAGATATATGTTAATCAGTCACCTAAACAAAAAAAAGGTTGGTGTTAGCCAAATACTAAATAGATAACGTGATGCTAGGTTAACACAAATCACCTGAATATGTCGAGTTGAGCAACCATTACGGACGCTTCCTCAAGTTGCCTCATGCCTCGCTTTACTTTATTTTGGATATAGTTAACTCCAGTGGGCTCACTTGTACCGTCAACTTCTTCATATAATTTCCATCCGCGGTCTAATAAATCTGACAATTGTACAGGTTCTGCATCAGACTGCTGAGGCTGGCTAACGTTAGAGTTTTCAACAGCTGCCATCTTTTATCGCCATTTGTGTCCTGTTGTGTACGGTACGGTAGTGATGTGATGTGTTGTTCGTGAACGATAAGAGCGGGCTTACATCGGATCCCATATATGGGCCTACCTCAATTCTAGACGAGCAGAAACTAGCGGTAGAACGCATTACTTAAATCATTTTCAGGCAAGATTTTATTAAACTCACATTTGATAGACAATTTTATGAAATGTTATCTGAATTCTAATTACATTATTAAATTGGTGCAGCATTTATTTAATTGTGAAAGAGTGTGAAAGGCACTAAATGAAGAGCCGTTTGGGAGCCGAAAGAGCCGACTCTTATTGCTGAGCTGAGCCATATGATCCGGGTCACTAAAAAGAGCCGGAATTCCCATCACTAACCATGCGTGTCTTCTTCTTCTTTTCCTTTGAGGGTTTATTGGCGGTTGCCAAACAACATATTGGTGTATTACCGCCACCAACTAGTATGGAGTGTGGATCAGGATGTCTATTATTGCAATTTTACAATATAAAAAAAAATCAAAAATTCTTAGCTTCTCAATCATATTAATTAGTTTAAGATATTGAAATACGTTTCGATAACGACCAAAAGCAGAAACCAGAAACGAGAATTTTTTTCGTTTTTGGAATGTCTGGAAAAAAACAAAAAACAAACATTCAGCTCAATTTCTTGTTTTCCGTTATTACTGGCAAATCAAATTTACCACTCAATGTTTCATTTTCATTGGTGGGTGAGCCTTCGGCGACACCTTACTTCTGATTGGCTAGTTGCTCTATCAGTTGCGCTGTACTCTTCAAAATAAAGGGTCTACCGCTTTGCCTTTAGACAGTGCA